>JAOQGH010000007.1:7635149-7674018 GCA_025769975.1 Gallinago jamesoni | reverse complement strand
CATGTTACTCAGGATGGCATCCAGGCGGGTCTTGAAAATCTCCAGAGAAGGGGACTCCACGACCTTCCTGGGCAGCCTATGCCAGGGCTCTGCCACCCAGGAAGTCCCATGGAGATTGGTTTTCCAGGGATCTTTCTATCCTGGCATGAAAAACCGATGAAAAAACCTTAAAAGGGAGCTCAATTTTCTTGCATTCATGATGCCTTTATGCCGTGCCCTTTGGCAAGGCACAGTGTTTCGGGCTGTAGCCATTGGAGCTCTCTTTAGGTGTTGGTGGAGAAAGGCAGACACTTCCAGAAAGTGATTCAAATTTTTGGTGGGTTGATTTACCCATGAGATGGCTGACTTCTCCCTCGACAGAGGACGTGTGGGGTGATTACATCACTGCCCCCACCAGGTGAGATAAACCCATATCTCTCAAGCTCATGCCCCTCTCCTCCAAAGACAGGCTCAGGATTTGAGATGTTTAGCCCAAATTCAGTTAAACACGAATCCCAGTATAAGTCCTGCTCTGAGGTATCAGAAGAAAAAGTCTTCAGTGTGAAATTGGGTAAAATCTCCGCCTGTTTCAAATATGCTTTGACCCAAGCTCAGAGATCTAAAGCCCAAAGAAATTCTCACATACACGTGTTTGAAGTGAAGCTGCTATTGATCACCGTGCCGTAGGGACAGCATACTCATGCTTGACCACCATAATTTCCTCATGATGTATTTGCTTCATCTCTCCTTGACTTCTGCAGGCAGGGGCAATGTCTTTAGAAGCACCACCTGGGAACTTCATGTTAATTAGTCATAAGCTTACATAAAACTCTCAGGTGGAGGCAACCAAACCAAATCAAGTAATTTTTTTTTTTCACTCAAAGTAAGAATAAAAACAGCTAAGAGCACTAAATATTAAAGGGATTAAAACTGAAATTTTCTGATCTGGACTTGCAATCTCGCATCCAGATTTGGATCCATATCCGCTCCTAAACTTAGCTAGAAGATGACATGTTTACATTTTTTTTCTCTTGAAATTTAAAATTCCAATAAAATGTTGGCAGAATATCCACAGATTTCTGAAGTCTGCATCTTTGCTTTACATTTAGGCCTTTCTCAATTCTTTTTCTTTTTTTTTTTTTGCTTTTTCTTTAGCTGAGCTGAAGTAACTCCGATTAACAACACACACTCTATTTAATTGGCTTCATATGGTTCTATTTTAACATTTGGATTAGAATAATATTTCGGAAAATGACTGCTATTATTTTTTTAACAGATGGCGAAAGATCCACCAACATAGGAAGTGAGTCACAAGTTGTACTGTAAATAATAAATAATAATAATAATAGTTCTGCTGACAGTGTAACAAGGGCTCCTATTTGCTATCGCACAGGAAAGCTAATAAACCAAAGTGGAAAGCGCCTCAGAAATCTTTTGTTTTAATTAGCAATGAACAAATTCATTCTGCCAAATGCTGAACCCACTGGAACACTGGTGGATTCGCATTTTGCTTAGGAGACGATTTGAAACAGTGAGGAGGAGTTGGAGGAGACAGCCAAACTCTAATGAGAAAATACAGTACACGCATCTCCAGCTGGGCTTCTTTCAGGGCCATTTCACAAGTGGGGAAGTTAAAAAAAAAAAATTTAAAAGGCTGGAAAAATAATAGTGATTACAATATGAACTCATGCATGTCTCCAGAGAGGTGGCCTTTGCTAAGTATCAGCCCCCCAGTACAGTCTATTTCCCTTTAAAACACCCACCTGTAAGCATCCTTTCTTATCCTATTTGCTCATGGTTGGGTGCTGCACTTCATCCTGCAGCCACCTGGGTGGATTGGCACATGTTCTTCCCACACACACAGGCTTAGAGCAGCCATGCTCTGGGCATGCACTGCCACAAACCCCTGCCCATTCCCAAAGGGCTGAGGAGAATCAGGGCAGCATTGAGAGAATGTCCCCCCACTAGAAATATTCAGCCTGCTCACAGATGGACTCTTCTGAGGTCTCCCATGGTGTGGATGGGGATGTCAGGTGGTGAGATACTGGGTCCAAAGCTAAACTTCTGCCAGCTGGTAGGTGTTTATTAATGTGCATGGTCTGGTATGGTTCTCGTGCATCATTGGGCAAGCAGGTGAGGAGGGCAAGTAGGTTCAAGGCTAAAGAAGATGCTCTCATGGCCCTACAGCAAGGGAAAAGGGCTATCATGCAGCAAGCTGTGCTCTACCTGACCAGTGCCTATACATCACAGCTGGCCCCAGAGATGTTCAGCCATACCATTGAAGAGTGTCCACTATATCATTTAGATCAAGTGCCTATATAATGCCTTTGGTAGCTGGACTCCACGGTAATTGGTTCTGTGGACAAAGAGGTGAAAGAATGGATGTATATACACAAGACCTTGGCAAAAAAGAAGGTTTGGCAAACTAACAACTCTGAGTCTATGCCATGCCCTCATTTCCTCCATGTCTGTGTGATTGTCAATGCAGTGAATAAAATTTTTACAACTACTGAGAGTTTCTTGGTTGTCTGTTGCTAGCAGAGAAGGGACCAAATACACACAGCATTGCCCACTCCTGCTGTTGATTCATAGTCACAGCGTGACTATCTGACAGTGGGCTTAAAAAATAAATTCTCTGTTTTTTCAAAAAGCTAGATTTTCTTTCTTGGTGTAACAGAGCAAGGAGATGCGGGCCCAGGTTTTAACAGCCCCTCCACCAACTTTGCTTGGCAAAGGAATGGCCTCAGCTTTCATACATGGGAGCTTTTTTGACAATGTGACCCTCCTCTCCCCAAGATCTTGCAACTTCAGATATTACTTTGTGGATGAGGTCAACATGAAAGGGTTTTGTCACTTTGGATATGTCCAGGCTTGCTTGGTAGGAGTCACCAGCAGCTTCTAACCCATGTTTGCTTGTCAGAGCTCAGTCCATTTTTTATCATGCTGAGAAACTGGAATAGAATGGAGACAGAGCAGAAACACTTACTGTCCATGCACAGCTGTATGGCTGAATTATTGCAAGCAGCCAAGGAAACTGTGACCAATGTGCCACAAATATCTGCAGCTTCCCTTTCCAGACTACAGAGCAAAGTGGAGCTCTACCAAGGAACATTTCCTTTATTAGAAATGACTGATGTCCCTCCATTGCCAGACACCAGCAAAGGACCCTTCTCTGAGCCAGGTTTTCTGATATACAGTGGACACCTTCTTACAACCTTTCATTTGAATGATTTGTTCTCTTTCTTTGTTCTGCACAGAAGCACCTGGACCTATTCCACCATCTGCCCATCTGTCCAGCTACCTCGTATCTATATAAAACCACCTACTGCCATAATACCTGAGCGACTCCTCTATAAAACTGACAGGAGAAAAGAAGTCCCAGCAGACTTGAGAGATAAAGGAGAGGAGGAGCAGAGGTAGCCAGATGAGTTGGTTGCAATACAATACCAAGCTCACTGTTGCACGGGTTTGCCAGACCCTGATTTGCTCTATCTGTGGAGTATAACTCAACATCTGAACTCTGACAAATTCCCTGCAATTTTCTCTGCAAATTCAGGTTTGATGGGACATCAAGGGTTCAAGCCCACAATGGGCTTGTTATCTCCTTCAGTGATTGAGTGCTTTAGATTTTCCCAGTGGGGACTCATTCTGACTAGATGTAGGTGTCATTCTCTACGTCTGAGTTAATCATCTGGACTCCTGTCATCATCAAGGGAGAGAAATAACACACCAAGGGCATGACTCATCTGACTTATTAGATGTGTCCCTTGTGCACATCCTGGGTGCAAGTAGTCACCTCTCCTGTGTAGCTGCTGAGATGAAGAGGAACATACACTTGGAAAAATTCACAATAGGTTAAAACTGTACCAGATTTTGACACTTACCCGATCCCTACCCTGGAGCCTATCTCAGAAGGTATCTGAATTTCTGAATTCCTCTCATAATTAATTCATAGTTAATCTTGAATAGGTGTGATTTTAATAATCACTCAGTAGATCTAATACTGCAGAATTGCCGCGCCATTGAACTTGAAATTACATTAAATGAGACAGCTATTTAAATAATGGCCTCTTCTGAGCTTGGATGTTTGGGGTTTTTTGTTACAGAGATATCCAAAAGCAGTAAGTCGCTGTCATGATGTTACACCATTTCTGCAGCCATGTAGCCAAGCTATTAATATATTCTAGTGAATTACAATCTACCTGGGAAGATACTTGCCTATTTATCTGTAGTTTCACTAATGATAATAAGAAAGTGTCTATTCATTGCCTCGAGCTTCTATTGTAGAATTAAAAATATGATAGTGGCTGCTCCTGTATTTATTAATCAGCTATAATGAAGTAAAATATTGAGCTTTAAATGCCTTTGTACATTAGATAGTTAATGGTCATCTCAATTAGGTGTGCTTGCCCTGTAAATCTTTTTAATGAAACTGTGTGCATCTGGTCCAAAGTCGGGGACAACAAGCATACAATTTGCACTACCCCAGACATTGTACATGTCATGTAAAATTCTTCTGGTGTAGCTTTACTCATTTAACTGAAGCCAAATCTGAAATAAGCCTTCTGTTCTCCTCAAGGTTTTTGAACTTCTCACCGTCAAAATGACTGATGGGTTGCAATGAGTAAATAAGTGGAGATTTAATACAAGCTATGATGGAGGGCAGGTCTTTAAAGTGACTTAACAACTGAGAAAATGACTAATAATGAATAATAACCAAATAGCGATACCTCTGGGGCCACAGAGATATTCAGGTTTCTTTAAAGCACCTAATGTTGCAGACATACCTGATTCCCCCTGGAAATAAGAAAACTGAGATTTGTTTTTTCACATTCACTTTTGCCCACACAATTAATCTAAATGTCCATATGAACTGGAGGATGAGCAGAGGTACAAAATTTAGGAGTGTCCTCAGTATGATTTTGCCCAGGTTACCATTAAGGATTTCAGTGCCGTTTGTCAATAGAGATAGATTGCCTAATCAATTTTAATTTAAAAGTCTCCTATATTGCAGTGATTTAGCTCCATAAGTTTATAGCATGTTCCAGACATCCTATTTGCTACAATGCCAAAGAGTAGAACTGCTTTTTCTTATGGCACCAGTGATATATTCCAGCATATTGCGCCATGGGATTTATATATTGGTATTTTCATCCACCTCATTAGATTCACCCTCTTGCCTTTTATTTTATATTTCAGATTTTTTTCTGCAATAAAGTTCATCTGCTGGCCTGTGACTGGCTGTTGGCATTGGTTCCTCTTTTGAAGGCTTGGTGGGAAAAGGATGAATAGCAGCAGGAAACACCAGCTCTGCGACCAGAAATGTTGTCTATGTGAGGAGAAGGATTAACAGGATTACCCAGATGGACCAAAGAATTTCTAGCCCAGCCATATGTACAACCCACAGTAGGTGTCTAGAAATGAAAAGATTTTCCAGCTGAGTCAGGTAGGGTTATATATCATTGGGAAAAGATTATAATTAAGGAGGGAGTTTCACAGCCCTACATCATTACAAGAAGTCAAGCGCTTCAGTTTGCAAGGGGCCATGAGAAGGGTCAGTCCAGAATGCTCTGACGAGGAGCTGATGAAACATACTGGATGGGGAAAATCCTGGGTCTGGGCTAGGAAAAGTAACTACAGAAGAAGACACTTCTGTGCACTCCCAGTGGGGTGGTGGCTGAGGGAGCCAGCATTGCAAAAATTTAATAACCTGACCTATGTTTGAATCTCTTTGGTGTCATCTGGGACACTGACTTTCATAAGCAGAATCTCACTGATTCCTGTGCCATTTTTTCAGCAGTTAATTGCTAGATAATTTAAAGCATGCTTTCTGGAAGGACCTGCCATCCTCAAGACACTTAAAAGTGATGCCATCCAGCCAAGGAAGAGAAATTATAATGTTCTTCAGGAAATCAGCCCAGCTCAGTCATTGAGGTTTGCATACCCCACAAAGAAAAAGCTGGTCTATTATATATTAACTTCAGACATTACATAAGTTAGAAGCCACCAGCATCTCCACAGTAGGATCAGGTTTTATTACATTAAAGACTAAGGCTGGACAAGGTGGAGTTTCACTCCTTGCTCCAAATGCATCCTGCGCCTGGCAGCAGGAATAACCCCTTCCCCATAGTCCAATTAACAAAATAATCACTTTGCAGAAGTTCTGCAGACCTCAGGAGGAGAAAAAGTATCAATGATTCATTTCAGGACTTTTGTTTTAGCTCATGCCCAACCCAGCTCCAGATCAGTTTCCTTCCTAGGTCTGCTTTATCCTTAAGGGAAAAAGTGAAGATGACGTTTTTCAGAGCTCTATCTGGGGCTGACTCCAATGGATAGACTTACACCCTCAGTTTTCTTTTTTTTTCTTTTTTTTTTTCCCCCCAGGTTCCTGGTACCCATCTACATTCTGGTCCCCTGTGTGGTGTTTAGCAGAGTGATGACTCCCTGTGGGAGAAGCTCTGCTTTTGATTATGGGAATATGGAAGCAGGAGGAGAAAGAGCACAGAGAGAGCCTTGGCTTAGTGAGATTTTCATCACCATGTGCCACCATCCATGATCCCCTGTACGACGAGCCAAGGGGCTTTTCTGATTCCAATTCTGATTTGATAAGTAGAGGGAAGGATTGGTTTTTATCGCCCTGTTGAACATAAACATTGATTTTTAAGGCCTAATCGTTTGCTGCTGCTGAACAACGTCCAAGGATTTTTTTTTTACTATTATTTTTGTAGCTGAAATTGATCAACTGGAGAAGGGGGGCAGGAAAAGCAAGCAGAGAAATGGCTGCAACTTAGTTTTTTGTGTTGCCCGGGAAAGAATGCTGCTGCTCTGTCACTCACAGCCCCCACTCTGCTGGGATGCTGCCGGCAGCCGAGGATGTGCTGCTGAATGAGCCCTTGTCAGCTGCCATCCTCGCTGGCTGGCTCATAGCTCCTATTTAGCTTCCTCGCTGGCTCCCTCATAAATATTCACACCACACAGCCAGCGGAAGACATTGTTTTTCCCTTAATTTCCATATTCAGCATGACATCAAAAATGATTCAGAGACGGGTTCAGCAGGGGCTGTGCATCCAGGGAAGAGGACACGAGAGAGGAAGGTATATGTGTTGGGTGGAGGTGGGGGGAAGAAGACACGAGCACGCAGCAATGAGGGAGACAGGGAACAAGGTGAGGAGCACGATGGAGGTAAAGAAAGAGAGCTGGGGATTAACTTGGTCGAACAATCACAGCAAAATGAAGCTGTTCCCATTCATAACCCAGGCAATCCATGTCCCATCAGGAGGTTTTCATAAGTGATTAATGGTTAATTTGTTAAAATTCAATGAAATCTTGTTTCCTCTCTTTAAATTAGAATTCAGGGAGAGAGGGAGAGAGAGACGGTCCCAGCCATCCCCTGCTGCTTCTCGACAGAATATAATTCATCTGCCAGAACTGGCTATTGCTTTCAAAGGATTACAAATAAAACAGAAACATAGCCTGGGGCAACAGCCATGGAGCTCTGGAAGGCTCAGTCGAGTCAAAGGGGCAGAGAGGAGACCTCAAACCCCTGGGTGCATTGGCAGGCAAGCTTTGGAATAAAGCCAGGATCAGCATGGTCGAACCATGGGCAGTTCAGTCCTACCCTGAATCCTAATCCTCTGCCATGGGACACGATTTCTGCTGCTTGCATTACGATAAGGGAGGCCCAGGATGAGCCACTGGCACTGGAAATGCATGGAGGGTAATTTCTATGTATGGCATCCATACGTGTTTTGGAGACACACTGGTACTAGTTTATGGAGCAGAATGGGAAAAATATTTCATGGGACACACACACATATTGGAGATTGGACTACTTTTTGTTCCTTCCTGCTTTATTTCATTAGTGAGACATTTTACTGATGGCATGTAACCACTGCTTATAGAGAGAAAAATATATATAATTGGTTGTGAGCCATTACGGAGACAACCCTACTTCAGCTGTCAGACTAATTTGCTTCTATATAAAATCATTATCCTCATGAGATATTTGTGTGGATCTCAAGCCACTGAATCTGACATTAGATGTTATGTTCCAAACCACAGACCTTGCTCTTATTTGCCTGAGATGGTGAACGTCAAAGATTCATAGCCTCCATTGATAGAAAGGAATTTAGTCAACAGTACTCTGGTGGTAGATATTGCAACACACAATTCAGTACCTTAGGACTGTCTCTGAGACAGACATCCAGGTTGGAGAGAAATCCAGTGAGAAATAGCAAATTCTCCACATCCCATAGTAGATGTTCTAGCAATTAATTAAGACTTTAAAAAAAAAACCCAAAACCAACAACCCATACTTCATTTTCCACTCCATCCTGTGTCAATTACCAACTATGTGATGCTGCTACAATGTCTGCTAGACTGAAAAAAACTCTTTAAATTATTTTTCTAAGCAGAAACAGAAGGGCTTTTACCACTTAAGGCTTTAAATTATTTTGAAAATATCTTCATTCTAATTTTAAAAGAAATGACAGGGTTTCTTCAATTTTTCTTCCGTGATTTTCTGAAGTATTCAGATAATTTAGTTGTTTACATTTGAATTTTAAGCTGAAATACATCAGTGCAAACTCCTGTGAACTTTCAGCATTCCCCTTTTTCCAGGGACTGTGTTTATACTAATTTATACTAAGGGTTGTGGTTTTTTTTCTGAATGGAAATCTGTTGATCTGAGAATTGTCAACCCATTCCACTTGAAAGCTCTGTCTCATATACATCTTCCTAAGGGAAAAATCATGGAAGGAACTTTCAATTATCATCCATTTCAGATGGCACCTCCTGTCCAGTTACATGGCTTCTCCCCACCATGTAACTAGTGAAAAATGCAATTGCCTTCAACCAGTGTCGAAAGTACAAATATAATACACCTTTGTTGCTATGACAAACACAAAAAGAGCATTTGTTCATTTAGTGAGCAACACATAACATCTTTGCAGTGACACCAAGGCCTATTTATGTAGTTTAGGTACATTATAGTGAACATCAACACTGAGGTTTATGTTTTCTTGCCTTGGAGAATCTAGCCTTTAGAGGAGGCATTCTAATTCTGTTCCCCAATTATAAAAGATTAACACTTTTTATTTGAAAATACTCTTATGAGTAGAATTTTTCAAAATTCTTCCATGCGAATTATGAGGTTTTCTTTTTTATTTTTGTAGGGGAAGAAACACTCTTCTTAATATGTGAATACTGAGTCACTTTAAGGTTAGCTGTGCATGAAATAAAAAACTGAATTTATTGAGACATTTGAAAATTCTTCTGATGATTTGTGGGTTTTTTTGTCTGTGACTAAGAGTAGTAACTGATTTTCATACAGTTAGTGGCTTAAGATACACTTGTCTTTCTTTTATGTGGTGTTAGCACTGTATAAAGGCCCAGCACTTTGATTTAGCAGAATTTTTGGACAGTGATGCACTTCCACTACAAAGAAAGGTGAAAAAATTATATCCCCAGTTTACTGACTGCAGAATTATACCCCGAAAAGTGTTGTTCTCCCAACCTTTAGATGTCATGCTGTCTTGCATGACAATTTCCTGTGCTGTTCCATCCTTCGATCCCATTTCCCCAGTTTTTCCTGTCCCTATTTTTGTTGTTTCTGCTAAGACCTGTGACAAGAGGTTCCAATCAAGACTGAGACCCTACTGTGCCAAATTCAAAACAAAACCTTGCAAGACCTACTTCTTGTCCCCAGTAGGTTGAATGCTGCACAAGAAAAGCAGACAGAGAGTCAGAAGCAATCAAGAGGTGCAGAGATTGTGTGTGGCTCATTTACAATCTTTTGGCAGGTCAGAGGCAAACCTTTAAACCCTGTAACTTCTACCCTACCTCTCTCCGGTGCTGTATTACACTGAAATACATGTGTGTGAGAAATAGTACAAGGACTAGAAACTGAGACTGGAAAAGGGGTACCCAACATAGATATTATGTTATTTGAGTCACAAGGTATTTGGTCTCTGAACTGGGATTTAGAGACTTAAAACTTCCAAGCTTGGAAATGTTGACCCTTCATCTTGTGAAACGTTCTGGCTTTTGTGTGTTTACAGCATCCGCCTCAACTCTGCATTTAAATAAATGTTTGTGTTTAATGATTACTCCTTATCTCTTCCATACAGTGTTAATAAGAAACTGAAAATACTTCTGCTGTACTGCATGATCCATTGCACCTGGGCATCAACTTTCAAGAAATGACATTTCCTGAATACTGCTCATTAAGATTCACAAGCACCTTGTGATACATATAAATCTTATGAGCCCTAGCTTAAAGATGGGTACCTGAATAAGAGGCATGTGGAGTGATTCTCCAAAAAGGAGCACAGCAAGAAAATGTCAGAGCAATGAATGGCATGCAAACATTTTCTTTCCAGTTCCTTTTAGACAATACCTCCAATGAATCCAGCGAGAAGTAATACGCTATATCCAGTACTCAGTTCACTCAAACTGACATAGACATAGTGAATTCATTGGAGTTATGCTGATTTACACCAACACAATAGCCAGTCCATCATACTTATTCAAATTTAAATATTTTTCCCCTTCTTTGACTTAATCAGAGCTGTTTTCCCCCTGGAGCATCAATAATGAAATATTTGAAGTATTTATTTATTGTAAATTCTCACTTTAATCAAGTGATTCTTCAGTGGACCTCATTTAGCCTTGAAGTAATTGTTTTACTGATGCTTCAGCATAAAGAGATTGGACAATTCCTGATTAATAAGTTTCAAAACATATTGTCTAGAACACGCAAACAGAGCATCGCTCTTAAAAATATGGCAACATGGATGACAGAGTATCTAGGCTGTGAAGCAAATATAAGCATGCCAGTGGAGATGGAATTAAAAGCTTGATCATTTTTCTCCTGTTTGTAACAGGATCCACCTGGCAGTACAGCAGAGGTGGGTTGTCAGTGAGAATTCTCCTGCTTCCTCTTAATGAGTTTTCCACTCATTAATATTTGCATTATTCAAATCAATGACAACAAGGTTAGAGGCTTCCCACTGGTTGTTGCAACAATTTGGATTGATTGACGAGTTTTCAGAGAAGAGTGAAAGGAGTGAGAAAGTGATAAGAAAAACCGGCATACAGTCCCTGGAAATAAGGGCCAATGGAGGATGAAGGCTGAGATGGTTTTCAATGTGGGAGAAAAGTGTGCTGGAGAGGTTGAAAGAGATGAAAGAGGGGAGGTTAGAGACTGTGTCACAACTATGATTCTTCCTGGCCAGGGTTAGCAAATTTAAGTGAATTTTAAGACATAAAGTAGGACCCAGACAACACAGAACATGAACTGGTGTCACGCAATTGTAGCAGAATGAGAGTCACCAAGAGCTCCCTGGGGGTCAAGCTGATTGCACGTATAAATAAAACAAGAAGACTCTCTGAGTCCAAAGTCCTTCTCTGCCAATGCAGGGCCAAGCTGTGGAGCTGAGACATTTGCACTTTTTCCCAACAAAGCGTTTTCTACAGACTCCTGTAAGGGTCCAGGTGTCCTGCAAAGGCAGCTACATCCTTTGAGATGGGAGGGAAGAGGAGCTGGATATTGGCATTCCTCAATGATCTTGCCTTTGAAACTCTTGGAACTTCTCAAAATGGCCACGTAGAGTATAACATCAAAGGAAAACCATGTTTTGTCTTTACAGTTGATTTTTTTCAGAGGTTTCTTTTGACGGTTTGATGATCTCCAAGGAAAACTCATTAAAAGTTTCCTCTTCAGTCTGTTTCTGCTGAAAGTCCTGACCCTTTCTCATTTGCTGTAAATTTAGCTCTGGGACAGGATCTGTAAAACAACAGTGAGTCATGGCCAAATGGCTAGTATCGTTTGAGGGGAAGAAGGTGTAATACCTACAAAGAGTGCATTAGCAGCGAACCGGCCATTTTGGCAATTTTGCTAATGTCCCTGGACAGTCAGATCACCGGGGGGCGTTGGGTAACTCTGGTTTCCTTTATGTGGGAATGGGCATAAGGGAAGTGTCGGGCTTAGCTGAATCACTGTCTTATCACAGCTCTTATAGCAGCCTGATAAGGCAACGCTGATGTGTCATATGGCCAAACTTTGCATTGCAGCAATCGTCCCATTCCCTGCTTCCATCTCTTCTCCCACTCAAGCAGAACAGAGCTCATGCATCATTAATTTATGTTGCTTGTCATTCTTATCTGTCCCTAGGCATTTAAGACGGCAACAGAAACAAACACTAAAAGTAAAATCCCACATAGGCATTGAGGTTCAGAGATAGTGCTTTGCAGAGACGGAGGCGAGTTTGCTGGCTCATTAAGACTAGGTATTTTCCTAATGGGAGCTTCCTCCATCTTTTCTTGCTTTTCCACCCATCAGGATGCAATTTTAGTTACTCAATACAGTCAGCCTGATTTTGAAGTCACTCCTACACGCTGCTTCACCACTTTCTGGTGGTTGAAGAAATTAGTAAGGAATAATGAAATACTGCTAAGAATCCTCACCTTGAGTGGTCTCATCTCCACCGTCCCAGTGTTTCCTGGCTTCCTGGAAGGGATGGATTTGAAAAATGTCAAAAATGTTACAAGGTAGGGGGCTGAGAAACACATGTGTGTTGCTGTTAGTTTTATTATCTGAACAAGCACGAACACATGGAGAGACAGCTCAGGCTGATAGACACACTGCGACCGGCCCTCAGATCTCTAAGAGAAAAGCAAAGAGTCCATCACTTCCTGCCAGTCTGTTAAGCAGCGGGGGAATAGAAAGGACACGGAGAGGTCAATCTTTGCTCAACTCAAGAAATAATATGTATAAGGATGAAGGAGATAGTTTCTAGCTTCAAACTGCAAGGACGTGACTGATGCCACCTGAGAAAAGAGTAGCAAAGGTTCAGCGATGCCAAGATAACACCCTGGCTGAGACAGAAGAAGAGCCTTTAAGCACATTTCTTCTGCAAGTCTGGCCAAAGCTCAGAGAAGGAAGATAAGAGCCTGACCGGCGCAGAGGAGCCCAGCCTGCAGCCGCAGAGAGTCCACAATAGCAGTTCACTGAGGCAAAAGAGAAGTCGCTAAAGGCCGTAGAGATTTCAGATCATTATCTCTATTTCAAGGTTGCTGTTGCTAAACCAGAACAGAGGTTTTTGCCAGGCTAAGAGCTTTAAAAGGCAGGAAAATAGATGTCTACCAGGAGTCCTTGCCTTGCATTCGTATCTTGGCACTGTTATCCTGAAGGGTCCCAAATCACTGGAAACTTTTGGTGGTCACGAAAAGAGACCTAGGGATCTCCTGAGCCCACGCAACTGAGTCACAGTGGGCATGAGCTGCAGGTTGTCCCATTTTCTGGACTGTAGCACTGGTACCATTAGCAGGGTACACGATAGACAGATAGACAACACACAGGAGCTTTCACCAAACCTCCTGATTCCAGTTCCATAAAACTCTTCCATTTAATCCAAAAGTACCCCACTCTTAGGATGGTGCTTGGCTTGTTTCTGCAGGTCTCTACCCACACAGTTTGCCCTGGAAGTGAACAGCCTTACTAATTCTGAGTGCAGCTCTGCTGTAAGGAGGGAGATGCCGAAGGGTGTTCCCTCTTCTGATCTGCCTTCCCATCACCGAGGGCGGCTCCGGGGTGCTCGGGGTGCAATCACTCCCAGATTTTCAGCACAGGAAGGGCATGGGAATGGAGAAGATCCCGTTTTGGTGTCAGGCAGAGGCACAGGCTCAGCATCGCTGGGAGGGAATCGGTGTGGTTCACGTCTCCCCGTCTGGAGGAAGCTGTCCCTGGCTCGTGGGGGTTTTTCACGCAGCAACGAGAGAGGCCTTTTAGGTAGAGCTGTAAAATTCACTGTGCACCAGCAGATATAACAGATGAGGAAAGTGTGAGGAGGGGCAGGGGGAAAATAAGTGAGAGCATACAAATTAAAGAGCAGCATTTGAAATCTAATCAAATATTCCCTCAATTTACTCACCACCCCTGCAGTGCTGTGCAGCTTTATTAGGTTTTTATTCCGCATTCTCTTTTAAAGTGACATTTACATTAATTTACAGTACTAACACGAGACCCTATTTAAAAGCTGAGAGTTTTTGTAACTTTTTATTTTTCAGCAGCTGTCCCTGAGTTTCCAACTGACTAATAAGGAGTCTTTAGTTTTATTTCATGTCTGCAGGAGTGGATCCGAAGTCTCTTCAAGGTGAGTTCCTGCTGCTTTTGTTAAATGCTGAAGGGAGACCGTGTTGGTGGGTTCAGGTGGTAACTGGCTGCAAAGCAGCCCCGTGGCCCTCCATACTCCAGAGTGTCTTCAGGGCCTGTAGTCAGTGCTGGAGTCTATTCCAGCTTCAGGACCAGGGACCAGCCGCGTTTTGGGGGATGCACTGTAATCAAAGTGTTATACAGTGAGGCCTGGTTTTGCTTTGAACTGGTGGGATTTTACTTCAGGTCAACAGAGAGAGGGACCTGGCTGATGAAATGAGGTGAGCATATGCATCCACAACAGGCATTTGAAAGTTCATTTCCCACCATTTTCTTGGCTTTTTTTTTTTCTTTTTTTTTTTTGGTTTGGTTTTCTTTTTCCCCAGAAAATGATAAGAAATTAGTAGCAGTGTCCAGTGCATTATCCAGGAGCAGGAAAGGTACTGGCACCTTCTTGCCTTGGCCAGAAGTGAGAGGAGAGCTCTTGCATGGTCCTGGGGCAGGACAGATGTGCAGTTTGCATACACAGATTCTCTCTGGTGATCTAATTTGTCCCCTTTTTCTATAATTTCTTTCCTTTTTTTTTTTTTTAATTCCCTAATTAACACAGGTAATGAATTGCATATGGCCACGGCATTTACTTCTCTGTGTGAAATCTGTAGCAGCTGCATTGTTTATCAGTTCAATATGTTTACTACAGATGCCATTTCTGTGTGACAATTAAGTTGTTTAAAATCTCCTTTTCCCACCCGCTATGTCCCTCCCCAGCCTTCCCATCTTCTTTCCAACATGTGTCATCGCAGCCTGATTCCTTTTCCAGGCTGATGCCACGCTCTAGCTACAAGATCAAATCTGCCAGAGGTCTGAACCTTGTGTGGCCATTTAAATAATGGAAAGTTCTGAAATATTACCGTTTTATCACTCCCACCTAACACAAGCTAAACTGACCACCCAGGGTGCAAATGATGGAAAATCAGACTCAGAACCTTTTGCATGAGACTAACAAAAATTGATTTACCTCCTTTCATTTAACCATGAGTGGATCCTACACATCTTTGGAGAAATATTGTGCTCTTCAGACCTTTTCAAGTATAATGACATCTGAAATGTACATACTTTACCAGTGCTATTGAACTGGACTGTGAAATAATCTTTGAACCACGTCAATACGGCAAAACACACAGAGGGGGCATGATTTACTGAGGCCATAATTACACATTGAATTTGCCTCTCCTCTGGGTTCAGCTGAATTCCCGTCAGCAGCGTCTACAGCAAATTGTTGCAACCTAATGTCCTATGTGTTTGGATTTTGTTAATTTATCTCCTGCACCTCATTTTCTTAGAACAAGCGTGGTTATTTATGGCACAGCAGCAAACACTTTACATTTATGGGGAGTTATGAATTTCAGTAATGGGTTTTGTGGCAATTTAATCTGTCCCAACTACGAGGCATTTTACAATGACAATTAAATTATTATTAAAAAAATAAACCTCAAATGACATTCTTATCGCTTATCAACATATCAAAAGTTTTACCGTGTTGCATTTTTGGGCTAGGTTATAAATATTCCTCCATACATTATAGACAATCCTTGTTATAAACTCTGAGTGAACTTAGTTAACTTCCATAGCTTATTTGAAAGGAAAATTCTTTACACATTCCAGTGTCAGTGAATGAAACATTTTTTTTAAATGTCCATTAATTATATGCAAAAGTGTATGCCAATGCTTAATATTTACAGATTTAAATTGTATGTACTACATTGACTCCTGAAGAGAAAGGCACCCCATGGGGTGAGAGTGGTAAATTTGTGATTTTTCTTGTCCTAACCTTGTGGGGGAAAAAGCTTTTATTTCCATCGGTCAGCACTGTCTATGAAAAATGATCAAAAAAGTGTCAAGTATGTTAATTTACACTCCATTAAATTAATTTTAATGCTGGCCTGCTGAGTAGCTAATTTTCAAAGCTAGATATCTTGGCTCTTTGAAAACTTTTTTTTTTTCCTCCTCCAAAATACCCAGAATGCTCTAATTCTTTTGGGGGAGCAAGGGACTTGCATCTTCTTCAAGATTCAATATAGATGTGCAACTCTGCATGTGAGAGAAAGAACGTAAATTCCCTTTCTCCACCTCCTCTCCAGAGAGTGGCAAACGAAAACTTTCATTACAAAAGACTCCTCAAAGTTATTTTCAAATCTCTGTCTGAAAAAATGACCCCTAATGCACTGATTATGGTAATGCCTGGAGGCTCAGTGAGATTGGGACTATATTTTGCTAAGTGCTATATAAAATATCAGATAGTACCTATTCTAAAGGGCTGCTATCTCAGAAGACAGGGCAGACAAAAGGCTGGATAAAAAGAGTGGAATTACACCTATCTGTAGATAAAGTAGCCTATTCTAATCATCATGGTGCTATCAGAAGGGTTGTGATCAATTCCTTGCTCAGCTGCTAGCCTCCTCCAATCCCCCATAAGCCACAATTATGATTTAAGGCAAGTCAAGGAGCCTCTCCATTTCTCCATCCACACTTTTCGAAGCAGTGGCCCCATCTCATGGAGGAGTCTTGAGGATGAAATTCACAATTGTGTGAAAGAAGTCACGTAGGTCATGTACAAAGCCTGCCCTCGGCTGACCACCTTTCTAGCCACAGGAGACTACTGTCTTTTAGCTAGAGATGCAGATCTGTGTGTTACATGCTGTAAGCACTCCTACCCCCTGGGCAAAAGCTCTCAGCTATGTAGCCTCAGCAAGATCACAGAAATGAACCCTTGTTCTCCTTCAGGAAAGCAGTCTGCACGGAATACAATTTCCTGCCTGCCTTTAAGTACCCCACACTATCTAAGAGCAACTGCAATCTCTGATTTTGGAATGTGTGAAAACTGCTTCCTGTACACACCAAATTTTCCCCAAAATAGGTGAGAGACAGAAAAGAGCTTTAGGTCCTCAACTCAAGACCTCAGCTAGTGGTGGCTAATGATTTGCCTCGGTGTCTTCTATTTCACTGAAATACGAGAGATCCCAGATTCAATACCAAATTGGTGCAGCTTCGATATTGCAAAGGATCAGAACATTGAATCCAACGTTCCTGCCCCACCATACATTGATACAACTTGTTTTTTAAAGACAGCTGAACTTGGCTGAAGTGCAACCTGATGTTGAGCCAGAACTTCATTTTTTGAGCCTATATCTTTTAGCACCCACTGGAGCACCCAGTACCCAATAGTCCGCATGAACAGAGGAACTAGAAACTCAGCTTCCATTCACAAGGAATCAAAATCACACGTGCTATCAACCACAAAGCATGTTGTTACCTGGATCCTATACAGAGTCTTTTGGAGGCATTGCAAATCTTAGTATTATTTTCAGCCCACCCTGATGAAGCCTCTCTCCACTAGGACACGTACCACAGTCTTCAATGATTTGTCTTTAAGCAAGAAAACATAACCTGTAAGGAAATGAGAGCACCTGGGGTAAGAGAATCATCCACCTTGATAAATCAAACCACACTCCTTGGCAGCTGAAAGTCAGTCTTGTACCTCATAAATTTACTGAAGACATCCTGCAGGTATTCTGAAGCATCATCCCAGCACCTGCCCAGGTCAAGAGGATTTTCCTGATAATTAACAACGCTATTTTTTTTTTTTCCTCTCTTTAATTCCAAAATGGTAAGTAATTGGGGAATCAGCTTACAGAGATCAAAAGGTCTTGATTGTTAGTAAGCAGCCCCTAGGTTAAATTCAGCCATGGAAGCCTTCCACTGGTGGCAAGAAGAGAAATGTTTACTAGAAACTACAACCCCTATGGTTCAAGCTTATGTCTCTTTCCCGCTGTGCTTTTGAATTTAGCTACGTTTTCTGCATTTTAAAAGTTGTGAAAAAAATTTATAACTAAGATCTAAGGGAACTAAAGCAAAACTTTACAAATGTTTTGTTTCCAAAGGAAAATGTGGGGGCACTTTCAGAAGCTCTTTTCACTTACGTTTTTTATTGTACCTTCAGAAGAAAAAAAAATTAGCAGGAGAGGGCTTCCTCCCTCAGGCTGCTTGGTGAACGGACGCTGTTTTCAAGAAGGCCCCATGCAGTTCGCTCGCAACAACTTCAATGCTCCTAAAATTTCAGTGGCACTGCATGAGAGTCTGGAAACTTGGGGTAAAAAGAAAAAAAAAAGCCTGTGAAATATGGTTCGGAGCAATGTCTTTTTTTTTACTCTCAGTATAGGGAAAGAAGAGCTAATGTTTTGTATACGATTTTCCTCTCTTTTTGAAAAAGAATGGAAGTTTCTTTTTATTAACACTCTGGATAGATTTCTAAAATGAACTAACAGTTCTGCCAAAATAGTTACTGGGGCAAGGCATGCCCATTCTTTAGAGGATTTGGGAAGGTGATGTGCCACTCGCTATGAAGAATTCATTACAAGTTCTGAAGAACAGTCAGAAGAACAGAAAAACACAGAAAAACACAGAAATTCACACTCTGGAGTACATCTTCACTGCAAGCAGCAAGTGACAGCATCTATACAGAGACTTCCTTTCTCAAAAAAAAAGGAAGGAAAGGAAGTAAAGGAAGGAAAAACTTTCTGAATTCACATAGTCAAACACAAAAAAATGGCCACAGTCTAGGCTGAACTGATTCTGAAATCCATCTGCACCAGAACCAGAGCTGGGACTAATATATTATCTTTGGATCGGCTGTGGATCGAGTTGAATTTGGAAGGAAAAATCTTAGGTAATAAATAAGAGATCTCAGGCAGCCAAACAGGCTCCCCTCCAGCCATCGTTGCACTTAATGGGTCTGGAAATGATGTATGACTGCTTCTCCCACAAACTGTAAACATGATAAGAAATTAGCTAGGGACAAGAAAAAGACTTTTTTTCTTTTTAAAGACGCATCACAGAGTAAGCACTAAATGAACTTAAAACTCAGGCACTGAGAGAAAGTTGTAGCACATGGATTTGGTGACAACAGATGCTGCAATTCTGCCTGTCATCTCCAACAAGATGACGATTGCTCCAGTTAGCATGCAACATATTTCACTTCAGTAATCTGAATTTATGTGACTTGTGAATTGTTAAAGGTAGTCATCTAGGCTCTCTTTACTATTAACATAAAGAGGGATAGACAACTCTGAAGTGTCATTCATCCTGTTTTATAAGTCTTTGTTAAAGCAGCTGTCTGTCTCTCCCTTGACTACTGAGGAAGTTTGGTTTGGTAAAACACGAATTTTTTACATGAGTAAAGCAAGAGGAGATAAATCTCATGCTTAAACATCATGTCACGTGTGGCTCCATCTTAGGTCTCCTATATGTTCATGTATCTCACAGTTCCATAAGGACAAATGGGTACTTGTCATAGATTGTAGAGAAGTCTATGTTGGAATGGTAATTCGTGCTTTAAAACACTCTCTTACTTTGGCCTCCTGAAAAATAACTTTCTACCTTTTCTTCTCCATATTCTTTTTCGCAGAGACTGAAGAGACTGAATAATCTCAGAGCTTAACACTGAGGGTTTCTAAAGCTCTAAACTCTAATGTATCTCCTTGCTCCCCGCCCCACACCTTCATCCTGCAATCCATACTTAGAGATCATTAACAGAGATCATTTCTCCACCTTGTAAGGAAATTGAAGGTAGATATTTATTCCATTAATTCAGTAAAAATGTAAAGAAAACATGAATTACAATGGAACTGCCCCAGATTTCCATGATTAAATATCCATGTCCCCAGATATGAGCATTTTTATGAATCTGTGTTCACAGCAACACCAAAGTATGGTGAAGGAGAAGATGACCTGGATGGAAAACAGAACATCCCAGCAAAAAGCCTTCATTCATTCTCCAGAATAAAAGAACAAATGTTGAGTTCTATGCCCAGCTGTGAACCACTGGGGCTGTACGAATTCTGCATTTGGGATCACACAAGGATGGCAAGAGGCAGGAGCTTTGGTACCACCTTTTGTTGGAGAAGACTTCATTCAAATTGCTCTGAATTTCCTAACCTCAGAGCTTTGGCTAGAGCCAAGGAGCCACAGGAGGTTCATGGGATAAAAGCACACTTCAAAATATGTCCTAGTTGGACAATGCCACACTGCAGGAGTGGTAGGAATAAGGAGATTATCAGAAAAGGGCAAGGGCACTTATTTTGCTGATACCAAGAGCATAATTTCAATCCTTCAATCACTCTGTCATTTTTTTCTCTCTTCACTTTAAGTAACTGAAACAAACATTTTGCCTCATCTTTCAGAAACACCTATTGGCAGAAAAAGTAATGTACTTGTCAGGAAATGAGTAAATCAAAAGCAAAGGAGACCTTCTTAATTGTCGAGACAAATGCTACTTGGTCTCTCTTTCTTAGCAAGTTTCCTCTTCTAACCTCATTGTTAAAAACTTTTTCAGTAAAGAACCCCATGGAGGAAAAAATCCCGGCTTCTTAGAAATCCATGTCAAAACTCCTACTGTCCTCAGTGAGAACAGGAGTCCTCCATATAACGAGAGCCCTATGACAAGTCCCTTTTCAAACTTTTCATTTACAGGATAAAGTGATCTCAAGCCCAGATTCTCTTGCATTCAAATTTCTCCAATTAGGGACAGATTTTCAAAGGAGTTTACTTCCAATTTTGGCATACAAGTAAAACTTGGATCGCTTTAAGAGCTCAGGAACCCACAGAGAACATTGAGATTCTCATAACCAGATATTTGCAAAGATTCAGGACACAAGGCATCCTCAATGCCCCAGGTTCTTGCAGAGATCTCTAAATAAGAGCTGAGCTCTTTTGGAAATGTACCCTGTATTTCATAAAGCAAAGCCTTCACAGCACTCTAATATCAGAAATTTATTAAGACCTGTTACACCTTTGTAAAATAGGGTCATATTTTTACTCTTCTAATTTTACATATAGATAAAATGAGATACAGAGAGGTGAAGCTGGTGTGCTCTGGATCATAAAAGAACTATAAATTAATGCTGAGTTTGGATGGGAAAGGTCAGACATCACAACTCCCACTCCCTTCTTTAAACACTGGACCCCTAAAGTCCTTAAAAAATCCTTCAAAGTGATTAGAAATCAGATTTTATTCAATTTCCCCTCTGTGATTCATCTCACAGGCTGTGTGACCTCAGAGCTTCATTCAGGTTTTGGAAGAGACAGAATGAAACATTTATTAATAAATAAAAAGAGTTTGGAATATTTAGCAGGACCAAAGTTTAAAGATTATAAAGATCTGAGGCTCTTTAATAAATATTAAATATACATTTTTCACCTCATTTTTGGCCAGACATGAAGTGCGGTGTAGAATTGCAGGGACAACGAATTCTGAAGCCAATAGACCTTTATCTTTGTTATGGGCTCTTTCTAATAAGAATTTTTTCTATTCCCTCCAGTTCATGCAAATGTGCAGTTACTCTGATTAGCGTGAAGAGCACCAAATGGCAATGGAAATCAAGGAACCTAATTATTTCCAGCAGTCACTTCAAAGATGCTCCACTGAAATGAAAGACATGTCTCTCACCTCTTGGGCCCTATTATGTTCTAAACTTTGCCTAGCCCTGCTGACACGCCACCTCTGCTTCAGACGGATTTGATGAATCATGAAAACAGCATCATTTACAGTTCAAGGTACCAAAGCAATTTTCCATTGGCACCTTTACGCCCTTGCTGCTGCAAAAGAGAAGTGTATGAAAAAACTGCAGTGACTTTTCAGCAGTCAAATGATTTCTGCAAGGGAAAAAAAAAAAACCAACCAAACAACCAAACAACAAACCCATAGCAAATATTGTCTGAGAGCGAGTGCATTCGCATCAACAATAGTATGTATGCGGGTGCCCGTGTACACAGACATGTTTCAGTGCTCGCTGTCTGTGGAAAAAGAGGTTTTTCTGTACCCAGGATGCCCAGGAAGGCAGGAGAGTAGTGAGGAGGGTGGCAGGTCAGCAGGGTTTGGTGGCAGAGGCCGTAAGGCAGCTCAACATTTAGAGGGGTAACTCCAAGATTTCCTCTGAAGTTATTTTGAAGGTGGTCCTCATTGGTAACTGGCTACCAGCGTGATTGGAGTGCTGAGTTAGGAGCAGCTCCTGTTGCTAACTGCATCCCTGCCCAGGAACTACTTGGCTGTGGAAACCAGCCTGCCATGACCATGCTGGCTCAATGGCAGACGTTTTACTCATGACTTCATAATTACTGCACCCAACATCCCATCCCACCTTACATATAAGTTTATGCCTTTTGCCTGCAGCTTGAGATGATAGCTCAGGGATTACTGGCAGGTCAGAGAAACCCTTCTTTGTCTGGTCATTGATTCTGTGATCATGAAAGGTGTGAAGTCTCTATGAAACTTCATGGAGGTGTGAAGGTCTCAGGAGATTTCTGTGGCCTCTTCTGTTCCCCCTGTTTTTTCGTGTCTCCAGAGCAGAGTAGCAGGGATGGCCTATTAAAATCACATCAACCCTTATTGTTATTTCAGTCTTTCTGTAGCAGACAGTTGTTCTCATTACTTAGTCTAAGGAGGCTACCATTTTATGTAGAATTAATTTCCTTTCTGGAACTGTGTGAGCAGAGTTGAATATATATTTTTCCCCAAAATGTCACGAAGGCTTTTTTTCTTAATTATACCCCAGGACATTTCACGATCGCTTGAGAAATGCAGCAAAAGCTTTATTGAATTTTTTTTTCTTTCTCTGGTAAAAACTTCACAAGATGGTGGTTTGGTATTGACAGGTGTGAAATAAAGGGAGTTTCACAGTTTTATATGAGAAGTGATCTCTGTCAATGTGAATGTTAAATCTCAGAATGTTTTTAACTATCACTTAAACAAGGGGTGATATTTACCAGTAAAAATTCGTGAAATTTCACAGCAGTTTAATATAGTATGCTTTTAACAAAGTTTCTGTGAAATAGCTCCTGGCCTGACACCCTTGCTTTGACCGCTGATTATCAGCTTTATCAGCTCACCACTGAATTCAAAGCTAGAATGAGTCCTCTAACAAAGTGAAAATAAGCAGAGAGAAACTGATGTGAGCTCAGAGCCCTCTTCCCTCTGCCTCCAAGTTACCACCTCTCTTGGAAGGTACTGTTGGCTGAGGTAAGATGAAATTTCCCTAATTTTAGAGAGTGCATGAAGTTTTTCATCAAAAATCCAATTTTCAACAAAAGACCTGGATTCTGTTCCTGATCCTGTCACAGACTGTGCTGTAACTTCAAATGAAACCATTAATCTCCCTGTTTCTGTTCCCCCAATAAAATGACATAGTCGAGCTTCTTTTCTCCTCTTTCTTTGTCTTTATGATTTATTTGTTTTACTTCTTTGCCATGTTTTCACTGCGTATTTGAGCCGGAGGCTGTAAATACTTTTCATAACAACAATATGTTCAGCCTCAGATTTGAAGATCATATTAACAGATTCTGAACGAGCACAGTGACAATTCCGATTCGGAGCCCATTGACTTGGATAATCTGAAATCATTTAACTCATTTTCTCATTTGCTTTCATTATATTAATAAAGTGGCTTTAAAATGCATCTAAAGGAAGATACATGCAAGAGTTAGATTCAAATCCCAGGGTCACTTTGAAACCTCATACGACATTTTCGTACAGCACCTAGCCTAAAAAGGTTGATTCCTTGATTAGAGCTGCCTAAAATCTTTCTACTACTTTTGAATTTTAATCTTCATCTCTCCAGACTCCTGATTTTTCTCCTATTCATTGCCCTTAAATCCAATCTAATTCCAGCATACATCAAACCCTGGGGTAAGTTTTTCTGAAATACAGCTGAATACATTTTCTTATGTTGTAATTTTTCCCCTTTTATTCCCATTCCTGTTTGCTTAAAAATAAACAGTATCTTTTCTGTAATTCCAGACAGAACACAAAGCACTTGCCCTGTTACACTGCAGCTGAATTCTAAGTATACAATTATACAGGGAGGATCTTAGATAAACCAGCTTGAGGACTTTTGAACATTAAACTCAAATCAGATAACGGCTTTCATCCTGTGCACTGCATTACACAGTGTGCTGCAACTAAGTGGAGGGCTCAAGGAAAAAAATATACCTTCCATGGGTATAAAGATGTCAAGGTAATAAAATAAGCAGATGCAAAATCCTCCAAATACAAGAGGAATGGAAAAGATGAAACAGATAGACTACGCTGCTCGTTACCAGCAGCTTGCTGGAATCTCAGAGACTTGGTCTGGCAGAGTCTATACCTGTCTTTTCATGTGCTGCTGAGGGTTTAAAAAAAAAAGACCAAATATTCTGGGTGAATGTTGAGTCCCAGATCAAACTGCTAATAGAGTATTCTGTGTAAAACAAGCTAGGCAATTATTCCACTCAGCTGTGCCTGGGTAGGGCCTTAATTGGAAGACTGTGTTCAGTTTGAGCTCAGTGCTTTATTATATACATACATATTAAAAAAAAAAAAAAAGGACCAAAACCGGGGTGGGGGGAAGAGCAGAAGAGAAAAGTAGATCATAGAAACTCATATGTAAAAAGGTTTAGGAGACTAATGATGACGGTGAGAGCTTAAGGACACTGGACTTTTACTTGAAGTAAAACCCTGAGTAGAAATAATTAATATACATGCATTCAGCTCTGAAATGCAGAGGTGAGGCAGAGCACTTGTTCTCATGGGAATGACATTTAGCCCAGGGAAGAGCACGCAGCATACATCTTGGGCATCAGATAAAGATCTCTTAAGCCTTACTCTGACGATGTAAGACATACATAGCCTTTTTGCCAGCCATCTTTTATTGGCAGCATGGAGAAAACCACTCTCTTCATGTCAAGATGGGACATTTTTACCCAGGTTTGCTGCAGTTGCCTTTAGACTTAAGGGCTTGCTTTGAGACCCGTTGAGCACGCGCTCACACCTGTGCATGAGGCAGAAGTCAGTGATGGTCTCTTCACAACTGCCTCGAAATGCACCCTTCAGTGCTGTCAGCTCTTCTTCCCAAGACCACGCAGGGTGTGAACTTCCAGCTGCTTCTCTGGAGATAGCGTAAATCCGTTGCAGTCAAAGAAGTGCATCCTCTAAGCCAGTTCAGAAAGGGTTTATGGCAATAATTTCATAAGGATCTGAATAAACCAAAGCTGTCTGTTGCCTTGGATTGCACAATTCCAGGTGAGATATATCCCCCTCTGTCCTAACAAACACTTACAAGGAACATTTCGATTTCACAGCATCCTCTGGATAGCAGGTTTTCCTGAAGGCAGATAAGGCACTGAGTGTTTCAGCAGCACAGTTCAAAGTAATCTTAACAACTTGCCCAAAACTCTTCCCAAAGCTCACTCTTTTTTTTCTGAAGTTGCAACCATTCTCAACCTTTGCCTCTACCTCTGCGATTCCTAACAGTATCTTATTCATCAATGGCACTGATCTCTCCAGCTAACCTATGAAGATTTATTCTTGTAAGATTTTAACCCTCACTGAAAACTGGAAAAATCCTGAGTATGTTACGGGCTGTCTTCACATTGGGAGTGGGAATTAACTGCAGCGTAGCTGGTTTATTGTAGCAATAATAACATTTCATGTAAGGTCTCCCATTTCACACTATCTTTACAACATAAGATGATTTGTGCAGGGAAGATGGAAAGAATTATAATTACATCTATGAAAACCCCCAAAACCTAGAGAGGGGTGGAAAATCATTTGCCGTAAGGTGTGTGGAAAATATTTTGGAACACAATACAGATTCCCTCAGGAGTTAATGTTGGACTGGGGGACAGACAGGTTACTTATTTTGCTTTCATTTAATTTTGTTGCATTTTTACCCTGTAAGATGGCCATGGAGGTTTAAAATATTGTCATAAAAATATACATGCACTGAAAAATGTTATTTTATAGCTACTAATAATACCACCTGCACCCAGGCCTAAAGATAATCAGACCCTGTGCTTCAGAGTATACCTTGATTGCTTCTGGTGGTCAGGAAGGAGCACATTACTTCCTATCCCTCAGTGTATAACTAACAGGTTGGATTATGTGCTATTGCAATAAGGCATTTATTTTATTCTACAGCATCAGCTAAGAACTACTCTTGTCAGGATATTGGGCTCCATAGCCCAATGATACAAGAGTTTCCTTCAAATGTAAGGAGAAAATTTGCTAAGGTCTCACAGTTAATTTACATGTGAGATCTTGGTCTACTGGATAAAAATCCTTTCATTCCAGCCAATACCCATCAGGGATGCCTAAAGCACCAGAAGGAAAGCAGCCAGACAAGACGTCTGTACCTACAGGTCTTCTCCATGTCATCACCTAAAGACTCAGAACCAGCATTACCCAGGTCCATCAGCTCCAGTCTTTGGACAGGGGCAGGGCTGCAGGGCTGTGACCACTCATCCAACCAACAGCCTGGACAAGCAGCTGGAGAAGATTAAATGGTGGTTGCACTGCAGGCTTGGCACTGCACTGAAGTAGGGAACAAAGGGAGTTAAATTTTCCCCTCTTTGTGTCATCTCTTACCTTCTAGATACTGAAAAGTCTCTTTCCAATGTGTAAGTCTCTCATTTGCTACTTCAAGGATCAAGAATAAATAAAAATCCTTGTTGCCATTTTCCTGAGGGAAAGCTGAGGTGCAGGAAAAGGAGGTGATTCCCCTAAAGAATGGCAAAACTGAACCCAAAATCCAGTTTTTCTCTTTCCCAGCCCAGGATGCTGCTTTCTGTGGCACTTCTAAATGGTTAATTCAGTTTCTGTAGTCTTCTCAAAGTCAAGATTTCCCACTGTTCATTGTGGATGGCCCTCCCAATCAATTATGTCAGAACAATCACCAGTATGGTATAATAATGTATAATTTTTCATCTAAATTAAAATGTACTTAGGAGACCTTCATTTCCCTCACATTTCATTGCATTCATCAGAAATACAGCAGGAAAAAAATACCTCTGAGCAAACACTGTAAGTTGTTTACAAATGCTTCAAGAGCAGTAAGACACGGATTGTTGTTCTGCAAGGCCCTCCTCTTCCCATCACACAGGAGATTTTCCAGGCAAACTCCAGAGAAAGAGATAGCAGGGTAGAAGGGCCAACTCTGATCTTTAGGAAAACAATTTGTGTAAAGAGATAGTGTTCCATTTAAAAATCTTGTGGTGTGCTGTAAAACAGTAATTGCTATCTATCTAGAGACATTCTCATTTCACGTCTCTCTTAGTGAATGAAACTGCAAATTAATTACTATCTTGTGTATGCATCAAAGACCAACGCTGTGCACAGAAAACATCCAGGGTGAAAATGAGGCCATATTTATTTCAGTCAAGCTGTTTAAATATAGGTGAAAATCGCAATAGTCTCACAAGTAGCTTAGACAAAGCAGGACAATTCCACAGCATCACCAATAAATCTTCAACTGACTCAGATATTTTCTTATCAAACTCTTTACAAGGCTCTTCATATATAGAAAGATATAGATGCAGGTGTGCATATATTAATAGAAAAGAAGGTGGTTTCTGAATTAATGAATAGCAGAACGTTTCTATAGTCAGAACTATAAGCAAAAATCTTTTCCAGAGTAGCTCATTGCTTTTAAATATATTCTCACAGCATAACTGTAGGTTAGCTATTAATCCAACCACCCAACCAAAAATGTGTAATTTTGCTGCAGTCTGAGTCATGCCTGAGCGCGTGGACTGCGAACATGCACCAACCCCAGATCTCCTCTGCTTTGCTGAATTCCTGAACTCTGATTTCCCGTAGTTTGGTCCTTCTTTCCAAAATCCTTCCCCGCCTTTGCCTGTCTGTGCCTTTTACACATTTTACATAATGTGGGTTACCTGGGATATGAGTTATCAGAAAACCTGTTTTCAAGCATGGTATTTTTATAGAGATACAAGTTATCTCAAGTGCAAATGATAGTCCTAAAAATACTCTGTTGTAACCCTACAAAGAAGTTGCCATATATCATGGTTTTCTTGGAGAGGACATCTTTTCTGTTCTCAAAATTTTTGGCCAGATGATTTTCCAGGGCTTCACATATATTTTCCAAACAATGACAAGCTCAAAAGACCGGACACCTGCAGTCAGTCTTCTGGTCACCCCACACATAACCAGCATGATGTTATTGCTGTCATTTTTTTTCCAACCAACTTCTCACTATATATGACTTAACGGTATCAGTGTGGGCTTACAGCAAAACAATATCACTGTGAAATCTTTGTCCAAAAGATACAGGGGGAAAAATTGCACTGCAGTTAGAAGAATCAATTAGGTTGTGAATGGGCGTGTGGAAATTTCAATTCTCTCTCACACAACTGCATAATCGAGGGAATGCTTTGATTCTAAAACCAGTGAAGTGGCTGCATATTTCAATCCTCAATTGTGTAAGAAAACACCAAATAGGATATTAACGTTTTTTCACCCATACTAAAAAAGGCTTTTTCTTTTCCCTTTGAAAATGAATAAGAAAAGTGGAAGTAAATTTGAGAATCTCCAACTCCCCCTGCTGAGTTAGTAGGACTAATTGTACAATCACACTACTCAGCAGAGTAAGTAGGCAATTGGCCATATGGGGTTTAAAAACTCTAATTTCTATTACAGTAGCTTCCAGCATTCTCACTGGACACAGATTTCTTTTCAGGTGCATCCAAAATGGATGGCGCTCTTCAAATAAATAAATAAATAAATAAAAAACCAGAAAGAAAGAAGTAATAAGTGGGAAGAAAGGAAGAGCCAGAGAAGAAAATGCTACTTGCTTAAGGTCACATTGTAAGGGCAGAAGTAGAAACCATTTCTTCTGAGTCATGCTGTCATCACTGGGCAATGCTGCCATGCAGCAATACCTGGGTAGAGCAGAAGAGCTGGGAAAAAATCAGAAGAATTGCTTTGCCTATTTACATCCTGATCTCAGTTTTTTCAGGGCTTTATTGGAATTATGCAAATGTACTTAAAAAAAAGAAAGAAAAATGAAGCAAAAAGCACACAGTGTATTTGAGAGGAGACATGAACCATTATGTCTTTGTCTGTTTCACCTGAAATATTTATTTGTACATATTGACAATGAGCATTTACAGCTGTCTGCTGAGGAAATATTACCCTGAGCTGCTTAAACCACTGTGCTAATCGACAGAGGTAGATTGGCAGAGATTTTGCTGGAAGCCCCTTGGAAGCCTTCTCTAGCAGTGCTTTGTAGATCTCTCTTCCCCAGAGAATACAAATATCCTTTTCATCTGCCTCTTCCTGCAGAAAGGAACAGGGAAAAAGAGATCATTTGTGGGTTGATGACTGTCATTTTCCCCATCCATTCAAAGGCAGTAGGTAGTCACAGGGGATAAATGAGACCCAGGTTCTTTGGAGTGAACTTTTTCTGCTAGGTAGGTGTGCATGGAGGGATCTTTCCAGAGCCAAGGGATGATGGGGATTTTCTGTGGAGACTGATCAGGTGCAGGGATCCTTTCTGTCTACTGATGACTGCTCGGGCTAAAGTCTTCTTCCACTAAAACTTCTTTAGATGAGAACCCAAAACTGGTTGTACATCACAGGTCCATCAGCTCTACCCTTTTACCCCTTAATGAACATCACCCTTTAGAGACAAAGACATGGGCCACAGAGATCCTCCTTTTTGAGGACATCATCCTGTTTTGAGCTCCAGCTCCACTGCGTTACATAAGCACAGTCTTCAGGTTGCATGGGGAAGGAGCCTCCAGAAGAAGTAATAGGTTTTATTTCCACCTTTGAATAACAACTGTGAGTTGTTTCAGTCACATGTGGCAACAGCTCAGCGTGGTGTTAAGAGGTACACAGGAGAACACTTCTGAGTAGAGGGAGAGTATGGCAAATCCCTTTATACTATCAGCATAGACCAGGCAATGGCCTTTGCTTATGCAGATCATAATCATAATCATTATCTTTTATGATGAAGTACTTCAGTATTATGGGGCACAGGTACTCTTTTGAAGTGGTTACTAACACATTAAATAAGGAATTTAGAGCCAGGAAGCATTTAATAAATGGCTGGTTGAGGGAGCACTTAAACCATAAAATCTGCTTGTGATAACAACAAGGCTTCAAGTTCGAAAAGACAGAATCATCCCTGACTTTCAAGCAATGCCGAGGATGATGGAGAGACAAGTCTATCACCCTTGCAATGTCTTTCCAACCATTTGTCTTTCTGAGGAGATATCCTTTTGGTCCATGATCCAGCTTAGCACTTCAGAACTTGGCTAGCTTTAAGACATGCGTTGACTTCAAGCAAATATCCTGTTAAAGATATCATGCAAAGCAAACATGTTCAATTCAGGGGGCCAGGATGAGGTCTGAGCAAGTCCATGTGAAGATGTAAATGGGAGTGAGCAGGTCTGTAATCAGCGTGTTTCACCTCCAGGTATCCAACATGAATACCTTTGTTTTCTCCTTCTCTGTCCACCCCAGTGGTGGGACAAGGCTCTGAAACTCTGAGCACAGAGTGTTAGAGGTGAGATCCACTGTGCCGAGCTGAGGGGAGGAATTTTTCCTATTACATTAGTTGCCTGTGTAGGAGACATGTCCCCTTTCATTGCTAGTAAGTGATCACGTCTCCTCAGATAGAAGGGCTGATGAAATCAGAGCAGCTTCTGTTGTTTCTGGCTCCAAGGTTAATTTTATCAAAAGCAAAGCTCCTTTGACTGCTATCAGCAGAAAGGAAAGTAAAGCTCTTTTTATTACAGGGATATCAATAGAAGCATTTGTCTGACCTCCCTATCACCTCTCCCCTCCCCACCCCCACTGGCTCCAAATTAGGGATGGGAGAATAGAGCTGATAAAATAGGGCTAAGATAAAAATCTTAATATTGCAGAACCCATAACACAGAAAGTAGGAAGAACCACAACAACCCAATTTTGACCTTCAAAGATGGCTCAGAATCAAAACCATAGGACTGTATCTATTTTACCTATCCCAATCTCTGGAGTGGGTTCAAATGAAGAAAACTCTTGTCCTAAACAGCCAGGAGTTTTAGTTCTTTGAAGGCAAACCCAGCCCTTCAGTGGCACACTTTTCCCTGTGATAGGATACTTGAGACAAAACAAATAGTGATTCCTGATGGCTTTTAACAGCCCCATCTTCAAATCTGCAAAATATTAGGACCTAAGATGAGCAACTAGAAAATTGCTGGGATAAAAGTCCATATGCTGATCTCTACCACTGCCTCAGACCTTTTTCATTCATTTCCCACCACGGTTTAGAGGAATAAGTAAAGGCAAAAGGAGACAACGAAAAGTTGTCTGTTTCCTTGTGGATTCCCAGAAAAGCTAATCTTTAAAACAGGTTTCATAGCATCAAGAGGAACGATATCATTATGTGTAGCTATGTATACAAGACTACTGACCAGAAAGGGGTGAAAGGATGACAAGTAACTAAGGCACTGAAGTGGTACTAAGAAAATGTGGGTTCAATGGCATTGATTTCCTCTGTGATCTTAGAGGAATCTTATTGGGTCTGATATTCACTAATGCTGAAGCATTTTAACATCATTGGAAAAGCGAAAAGTGAGTGTAAATGTAATATATACCTACTTCATGGCCCGTTTATGCTGCCAGAGTAGTGGAAAGCAAATTTAGTGCAAATGAGAATCACACATTTTATCTTTCTGTGCCTCAGTTCTGCATCTGTAATACAGAAGTTAATAAAACTGTCTGACTCCCTCCCGCTCTCCCTCTTTTTTTTGCTGCTTGTCAGCCCTGTTTATCTGGCCTGTAAGCTCTTCAGTGCAAGAACTGTCTCTCACAATATCTTTGTACAGCTGCTTGCACGAGGCCAGCTTGATGTGAGCTGGTTCCTCTGGATGCACTTGCAGTGAGCCTGCTATTAACAAAGTCCCCTCAACCAGCACGGGCATTCCTTTTAAAGCCAGGAGAGCACCTACATGACAGAAACTTAGTCAGGAGTCTTCATTCATTCTTTTGTTTTTCCCTTTTCCGGGGTTTTTTTGACTGTTCAAGGATCTAAGAGAGACATCTGTGACTGAAGAAAGGAAGCGACTTGCTCACAGGTTGACACCCTGCCAGCAATCATAACAAACCCTGAAATTGGTATTTTCACCCTCATTTGGATGATCAGGTGTAAATATAAATTTTAATTATTTACATAATTAAGTCAGTAATTTGCTGCCCATCAGAAATGTTTGACGATATTTTGGTGCCATCTGTTTCCTAATTGAACTTAATCTCTAAAAGATGTTACAAAAATATCCACAAAATAATAATGATAAACACAAAACAATTCCCCCTCTTTCCCCCATAATTACTGCTATTTTCAGTCATTTCCTAGGGAAAAAAAGGCTGGGGTACAGATGTGCCAGGGTCCCATAGATAGGTGAACAATGAAACAATAAAAACAAGTGCTTAGAAGGAATGTTGAAGCCAGCAAGGTACATAGGGATCACTGGACTGCAGGGATTTAGGTGGAAATAATAAAAAAAAAAACTAAACCAGAATATATCACCAGACCTCTGCAAGTGATGCCCAGGGCTTGTGATGGTCCTCTGACTCAACCACATCAAAGATGTCATAAGGCTCCCAATTCACGTGTGTAAGACGAGCAGAGGTGTGAGAATGCAACAAGTGGCCTGAAAAGACAACGTAAAATAGGAAGAAAATGATTGGACATAAGAATTACATTGACATAAGAATGAACCTGTATTCAGGTTTTTCTTCTGTGCAGCAAAACAAGTAACTTTTCAAAGGCAAATCACAGTTTTAGAGGGTTAGGTCAAACTCCAGCTGCATTTGGGCTTTCAGATACTTCAGACAGAAATCATACAACTGTTTTGGTCCATGGAAATAAGCTGGAATTGCACACAGTATCAGGAAACTTGTCCCCACCACTCCTTTATGTGCAGAGATGAACTAACTGCTCTCATTCTCTTCTGGTAAATCAGTTTCTCAGTTTGTTTTGAACACAGAATTTCCAGGATCCCTTCCCTGTTTTGACCACGTTGGCAATTCCTGTAACTGAGCCCTGGGCTGTGAACCAATCAGAACATGCTCATTTTTAAAATTAATCAGTTTGTCAAGCTTCAGAGAAGAGGCAACTCAGGTCTGCTGCAAGTCTGGCTCAAAGATTTGGGTTAGTAGTTACTTTATCCCTTGCCTTGTAGGAACATAACCTTCTTGCCGATTGAGTTGTCAAAATCAAGGATCATCTGATGGCTCCCAACAGACCTATATAAAATTGGTGTACTCAAATCAATTGGCTTTGCTGGAATTGAAAGAACTAGCTGTCAACCACATATGGTGCACATTTGTTCATGTGGACAGACTCCAGATACCGCACTGGTGTTGTTAAAGCCAGAGCTTTCTCACAGTTGGCACAAGATTTCCATGGGAAAAACTTGCTGCCTTTGTTCCGACCACTTTTATGATGGGCAGGTGAGGAAGTTGAGAGATGCAGGTTATTGATGAAATTTGATGGAAAGAATAAAAATGGGGGGGAGGGGTGTGTGCATGTAAGGACAATTATGTGGAACTTCTGTTGGTATATTCCAAAGGTGCTTTAATTTTGATGGAACATAGAAAAGATCAATATTTTTGTCTTGTGTCACAGAAAAAAATCATCATGCTCAAACAATCACTAAAATTGAGTACCTAATATGTTTGATAGGAAAAGCATGTCACCACCTCTGTAGCCACATTAACTTTCCAATTTCTTTTCTTTTAATCTCTCCTTTCAATTGTGCATGAAGAAATCTCTTCAATTTAGTTTCAGCCTGAAGGGGCTTAGGTTTTTTGTTTGTTATTTAATTTTCAGGAATGCCAGATCTCTCTTCGAATGATTTGAGTTTGGAAACAAATGTGCTTTCCTCATATATTCTGATCAGACATCTCATGCTTTGATTTCTCAAAAGTAGATCAGGGTGGACTTGCTGAACTGTTTTATTTCGTGAAGGTAGTTGTGACATAAAAACTTAGTCAAGCTTGAAGAAAATTGGATAAGTGGTTGTAAAATTAATAACACCTAAACCAGGAAATTGTGAGTTTACAAATTATGGCATTTTCTGGCAGTTCCAATATTTTAATGCATGTTCATCAGCAATTCCCTTAATGTAGACTGGTGAAGTAATTATTTAAGTTTGTAATTGTAAAATTATTAAAACGATATTTCATTGGATATATTTAATTCCCAATAAAATCTATCAAGCAAGCCAAGTTTGATTTTTTTTGAACCTTGAATCCTTCCAAACTGTAGATTCTGCCAAAATACTGTAAGGTTTTTTTTAATATCATTTAAGAGGCTTAAGATACTGTAAGTCCTCAGAGCAGTTTAAGAGGCTTACTGTAAACTCCCTAAAACTGCAGAGCAATTTAAGCAGTTAGAGCACCCCTAAGGTCCACACCCTCACATGGAGTAAAGTGGCACAAGCCCCCTGGTTTCCAAAGAACTTCAGCACTTTTCCTCTGCCAGGAATATGTCCCTAAAACTTTAGAAGCCTTAAGCCTCTTTGGGCCTTGTGAGCACAAGGCAAACAGCCACTCCAGCAAGCCTTTGTCAAAATAGTTTGAGCCGCCAGTGCTCGTACATCTTGAGTCCAAGCACAGCAGACATTGCAGAGGTTTTACAAGTGTTTAAACAAGATCAGTTGCTTAATGTCCAAAGTATTGAAACTAGCACACTCCACAGGGTTCCTCCTCAAGAAGAAAGAGGCACTAAAGGTTGCGGAGATATTCGAGGGGGAGGGTGTCCTCAAACATGAGACTTGCTGGGGTTACATGCAACAAACCATATTTTAGAAGATATAAATGACTTCTTACTGCCTGAGTCTTCTGCTAAGGGCACGATAGAAAAATAGCTCAGCTTGGAAGCAGTTTCTCAGAGAAATTCTGGCATCCTCCTGTTCCTTCAATACCACTCTTAACATGGCACCGTGGGTTCTCAAGTCTCAGCACTGCTGGGGCACCAAGTTACTCCCGGCCTCAAGGCCTAGAGAGGTTTTGCCTATCTTACCACAACCATTTGCAGATCCTACCATGCAGCAACTAGAGGAGATATTCATCTCATCCTGCAGGTAGTTAATGGTATTAGTAGACATTAGTAGACATGCATAAAGTAATAATGGAATTTAGTGTGCCCATCACACATGGGCTTTGAGCTTTGGTCTGATAGCTGCACCTCCGCGTAGGCCAAATTCCACGCACTCTTGTTGAAGTTCAGTCTGAGACTTAATTGTGGATTTAGGCTGAGATTCATCTCAGTTCCAAAATGGGAATTTAGACCCTAGAAAACACTGATTCAGCTATCCAAGTCATCCCAGGTTGTGAAATGCACTAATGAGAGGAGCTGGGGCCTAGAACCTAAAAGGACCTCAATCCATGCACAGCTCTCAGGATTTACAGTCCTAGATTCAAACTGCCTTTAATCAAGGAAAGTGATTGTGAGGAGACAATTAGCAAGGGTGTAAGTCATCCCCTGTATGATCAGGGCTTTCCTGCTCTTCTGGAAAAAGCTGTTAATGGGAGCCAGCAGGCAGCTTCACTCCACGCATGCCCACAGGCTGGATGCCAATTCAATTTCAGCCAAGACCTACAGCCATTGGAATGACAAATCTTTCCTTAACACTCTTATTAAATCCTAATCTCAATCTTATTCATCATTATTAAGCCTTGAAATTGGGCTGAATATCTAAATGAGGTGAAATGAAAGGAGGAGAGGTGTTGGGAGTATGTGAAGTGGGGGGAAGAGAAAGATTTAAAGAGACAACTTGAATTTCCTTCATGACTTGAAGAGTAATCGATCCAGATTCAGAAACTGATAGAAGCAAAAGATTTTCAGATGTAGCTAAAAAGGAGAAAAAAAATAAACGGAGAGAAAGAAAGAGAAAAAGAAAAATAAATTACTTATTAGAATACAGACATAATATTAGTCTTTCAAAGACTTCTTGGTGAAGAAGCAGGGACACAAGGAGGAGGTTTTGTGGAGCAGAGACTAAGGACATATAAAGAAAAAATGAATTTAGGGATTAAATGTGCCCACAGTTGTTTATGGGATATTGAAATATGACTTCACCAAGGTGTCTGTTTGGCCCAGGCTAACTCTGATGATAAGGAATGGTCCATATCAGCAGGGTCTATGGCAGCAAACTCACACCATGGGGGAGTGTGAAATGCTTTTAAAAGTCTCAAATGGACAACAATGATATTATTCCTGATTTACTTATATTTGTTACAGGAGAATCAACACCTACACTAAGTACCTTGCCAACTGAAATTTTTTACGACAAAAATATTCTGAGTTTGGAAACACTGAAACAAAACAGGAGTTGAGTTTTAGCTGCTTGACCATGGAACCAGACCTTGAGATTGACTTTCTCCACAGGGGGCCAGGTTATGGTCTCAGCTTCTCCAGCCCTCTGACTCTCAGTATCAATCCAGTGCCAATCCCATCTTCAGACAGTTTTGCTGATGTAAGGGAGATCACAATCTGCCTCACAAGGAATGGATATTTTTTGCATTTAAAAATAAATATTCAGATTTAGAGCATTTCATGAAGCAGGGTGACCCACACCATCTGCTCTTTCTGACAGTACTTGGGAAGCCTGCAGGTCTGCTTTTTGAATCACATTACACATGTATAATACCTTTTTTCTCATTGTTTTTTTTTCCTATTTTTTTTCCTATGGGACCAAGTCAGAGGAATAATTTCTTCTCCCTTCTCACAGTCCCTGCTTACCCAAAATAATTCATCCAGCTCATTGAAGATTTGTGCATATCTACAACCTGTATCCCAAAATGCTAAAACAATCTATTTAACCTTTACGCCAGCTAATGCATACATTAGAACAAGGACCTATATATGAACATAAAAATGTGAGAAATTGAAACTCACTGACATAAAATCAAAGAGCTTGGCCATAAAAGGTGTCACTTTTATGTGATTATCTTGCCAATATCTCCATGTTGCTAAACTAAATCAAACTGCAATTTTTCCCACATGTATTGCATTTAATGGAGTCCGTTAATGGCAGCGATTCCTTATAGATCTCCGTGTAATGGAAGAACGGTTCCTTGTGCCATAACGCTGTGGAAGCTGAACCCCCCCACACACACACTGCCGTATATCTTATGAGCTTGACCTTATATGACTCACTGTGTCAGGCTACACCGAGCACCGCTTTTGCTAAGACAATCCTTCAGAAAGATGGAAAGGCGCTTCAGGGAACTCACTGCTGCCAGAACCTGGATCAGACCATGCCCACAGACTGCATTCTGCAGCTTCCTCCTCTCACTGAGCTGGACACTCTGTGCTGCCGAGCTCAGGAGCTGTATTTGTGCAGCCCTGCAGTTACTGGAGAGTTTGGTTCCTAAATTTTTGCAGCAGGGTCTCTGTTCTCTTTTTTGTCCAGAAGAATGGCTTCACTTCTCTGTGGAACTGTTGACAAAAAAAAAAAAAAAACACAGAACAACAAACCAAACAAAAAACCCACAAACCAAACCAAACCACCACAGCAAGGTCCTTTAATCCATAGATTTCAAACAGTGGAGGCAAACGTCTGCTTCCCCAATTTTATAGCTAGGGAAATAGAAATCAAGTGATTTCCCTATGCTCATGCAGCAAACCAATGGCAGAGTCAAGGGGCAGAACTCAAGCAGCCTGTGTCCTTGCACGATGCTCTTGCTCATAGCTAAGGCTGTTTCCATGAGATCCTTTTTTCCACTGTCACATGCCTATGCTTGGAGAAAGCAGAAAGCACAGAGTGGAGGATGTACAGTCCATAATCTGGGAAATCCATGACCAGTGTCCATCAAGCTGCTCCAGTGTCTCATCAGTGTCCTGCACCCCAGCACATACTATCCCACTTCAGGAACATGCACGGTGGGAGCAGAGCTTACAAAGTGATCTTGCTTTTGTCCTGTACCAAAACAAACACAGATTTTTAAAGGTCACTTTCTACTGGCATTGGTCCCTACTTCTCCCTGAAGCAATTCTTCCCTCCTGAAGCCTGTTGAAATCAATGCAGTGGCAGCCCAGGTTAATTTGAAATCCACACATTATTTTTTTGAATTATGTTATTAGGAAGATTTTATTCACTGTTGTTTTAAAACCCCTAGAAACATGAAAATTCTATTTTCCCTATACCTATTCATCCTCATTAACTATGTGCTGATTTTTTTATGCTTTTCTGCTGTTGGTAGAAAATCCAAACCAATGCAACTCCCTTTCATTTCACTTTGGTTTCAGCAAGAATTCGAGATTTCTGTGTTCTGTATGTGCCAGTGTCGAGTTCTGTAAGTGTGTATCAGTCAACAGCGGGATCATTGCTAATGCTTTAGCAACATTCCTGGTCAAACTGAGTTTTTTTGTTTTCTATGTTTTTAAGGCATTGAATTTTGTTGTTGTTATTGAAACAAGTAACATTTGCCCAGAGTAAAATTCCTCAAAAACATTTGTATAAGGGGGAGTAGGTGGGAAGGGGATAAGAAATGAAGAAATCAAAACCATGCATTTTTTAATCATTTTCAGAAGCAAGACAGGCTTTTTGGGCAGAAATAAGGACTTGAAGTGTGTAGGTAGCAGTTTTAAACCTGGGAATTGCTAAACAACTATTTCATGGAAAATTCAAAATTTTGTTCATTCCTTCTCTGCATCACAAATCATAATCAGGTTTTAGCTTGCAATCAATCTTGAAAAGTCTCCATAAACAGAATTTCTTCTCCCAGAAGTTGACAGAGGCTCCAGAAGTCAATGTTCAATTAATTATTTTGGTTTAAAATACAGAATCACAGAATCACAGAATTGTGGTGGTTGGAAGGGACCTCAGAGATCATCGAGTCCAACCACAAAA
>JAOQGH010000007.1:7573476-7634705 GCA_025769975.1 Gallinago jamesoni | reverse complement strand
AAGTCTGCCCTCCGGAAGTCCATGACGGCAGTCCTGCTGGCTTCCTTTCTCGCTTCCCTGAGAATCCGAAACTCTATAATACTTTCAACAGTACCTAAAAGAACCAACCATTTTGCTGGATTTCTCACCAGATTGTAACATATTCCATCATATAACCCAGAGACACTGACTCAGCAGGATTGCACAGCAATAGAGGTTTTCTATTCGCAAGGCTTGCTTCAGCAGCAAAAATAGCCTGGTTGGGTCTCTGAAAACCTCAACGCCTTTCCAGGTTAATTTTCGATCTTTAATGAATTGATTAGCCATTTGTAATATCAACATCACTTTCTATGCCATCTATCTCTGCCTTCCATTACCAGAGAAAAAAAATGTCAATGTGTTATTTCTATAGGTTTCCACAGTTTGCTACGTGGGAAAAAGCCACTTGCCCAGGAACTGCCTTTTACATTTGTCCAGCGATATGATACTCTGCTACAACATTATTTGTCATCCTCGAGAGATCTTCTGTCCCAGTTCAGCCCTACAGTCTTACGTTTGTCTTCCCTATGGCCACTGGCACTTGGGACTGCAGAAAATCTCACCATTTATGTAATGTTGGTATGAGTTTGATACTAATTTCCTGCAGTATCCCTCAGATCATCTGCTCACCTCATGGGAAAACTCTGTAAAAACTTTGCCTGTCCTACTTTTCCAGAACGAGCCCACATCCATCCTCCCACTGCACCCCACATATCCCTGCAGAACAGAGAAGCAGCAGCTATAGCCCAAAGGTGGAACAAAGGAAATGCAAATTTTTTCAGCTTTTAGACTATTAAAGCTGAGAAGAACATATGATTTTTCCACATCCCTTGAGGCTTTTTTGGTGGAAGTATGGGGAGGAGATTCAAGGGTACAGGGTGATAGAACTCCTCCCACAGAAAATTTAATCAAGGGATGAGGTCCCAGGGCAGTGAGGACAAAGGGCGGGGGCTTAGACGCAGGCAACCTCAGTGTTTTGTACAAGAAGTGGCCCTTCAGCAAAGGGAATGTAGTTTATCTACATCCTGCAAGGCACCATGTAATTTTATGGTGTCATAAAAAGGATTATTATACTAATAGGAGTTAATAATTCTAAAAGCTTCATGACCTCTGTGGTCATCTTGGCTCAGATTCAGCCTGGGTGATTTTTTATTTTTTTTTTAAGTTGAGTTGGCAATGACCATTAAACATCAGAGGCCAAATTCTCAGCTCGTGTAACAGCCTGAATCCATCCCAGCCAGCTGAGCTCTGCCTGTGTGTACCGAGAGGTGAAGCTAGCCAACGGACGTCTGTGATATTTTGCAAACTTGAAGAGAAGAAATGTAAAACTCTGACATGATTTACTCTACCCTGGGATATCAGACTGCATTGTCCTACTTTTTGTCCTCTGCAGTGTCTCTTGAGCCACCCTTGGGTGTAAATGGGCTTCTGAACAGTGCTGAGCTATCTAGCATAATCATCTTAAGGAAACAAATAACTACACACACTGGCTGGTTTGTTGGTACTGAAAAACTGACATAGATTAGCTAATGCTAAGTGCCAGTGTCCTCATATGTTCTCCTGTGAGCAAATCAGAGGACACAGATAGCAACAGGAATGTGAAGACCACCTGTGCTCCACAAGATGGGGATTTTTAACTGCCACTTATTGCTTGGTGATCAGGCATGTCCCTGATGAGAGGCTAGTTCTGTTTCCTCCATGTCCTTGTACAGACAGAGCAATGACCGGCTCAAACCTCTGCCCGCCATCCAACGGACTGCTCTACTGTGTTCAAACCACTGCATTCACCCATCGCAGCTCCCTTGGGTAGAATGGCCTTGGGAGACAGACTGCAGCAGAACAAGGTGCCTCCATTCCTGATTCCAGCAGCTGACCTCTCCTCTCTGGCTCTCATTTTCTGGGCTGAAAACAATATACTGGGCATTAGGTTTTCTGCTCTAAAGAGGAGGTTTGCACTGAGGCGCCAGAGGTGGCTCTCAAACAGGGAGAGGTGTGGTGTCATAAGCAAGAACCACGCTTGGCACAGCATTGCTCTCACTGCAGGAGATGTTGGGTTGTCTGTTTCACCATCTTCTCTATTCCCATTCTGATGTTTATATACAAATTCAAATATATACATACATACAGACAGACATACACATACCTACATGTATGTATACATCCATATATAAAAGAGACACTGAAGAACTGTTTGTTCAAAGCACAGACCTGCAGAGAAGATTACATCTGCTCTAATGCCCAGGCGTTAGCTTGACCTCCGTGATGTTGCTCCCTAGATATGCTAATATAAGATCAGGACCAGGCCCCACGCTTCTCTGAGAAAACCCTCAGGAAGAATATTGATATCAGCGCCTTGTGCTGGCACCACCTAATCAGCGTTACCTCTTAGCATGAAGAATCAGGGCTCAAAATAGTCCACTCCAGCGTCTTTTGATTGCAAAGTGTTTCAAGAGAGACGAACTGTGTGCAAAAGTCTAATAAAACTAAGACCCATGCTGCATTGGCATTTTTCCACCCAGTTTGCCTGCATTTTGCATCTGCTAGGTCCTGTTGCAGTGATTTCCGAAGCTCCTCACCTCCGCTGCGATGGATGGGTGCTGAGCACCGCATCCCACCTGCAGACCTGGCTCCTCACCCAGGGACAGAGGCTGCTGGGGCCGGGGAGAGGGTACAGTAAACCAGGGCACAGCTCCTCAGCATTGAGGCAAAAGAAAAGCACGGAGGACAAAGCAAATAGTCTGGATTTCAACAGCTACAAGTCAAATTGGAAAACGAAGGAGGAAAAATTAAATGGGGTGGGAGTTCCTGCTCCTGAACTGAGCAGCACCGAAGCGGCATCTCTCTCTCCTTTCTCTCTCTGTGGCCTGTACAAACAGCCCAGTGTACATGTATTTTTGGCACAAATCACAGTGTCCTGTGATTCTTGATTATAATTATAATAATGGGTTTCAGAAAGCCTGCAAGTGGTTCTGGGAATTATAATAAGGGTTTAGGACAGACGTGTTGTTTATATGGTTAGTGTTTGTTGCATATTAAACCAAGTTTAGCAGAATAGCTGGTGTTGTAAGAAATTGCAAAATACACAATTAAATGCAAACCAGCAGAAAAACACCTCTCTTCTCCTTGAGGGACAGACATGCTCATATTGTCATCTTCACTCTGTGAGCAGGGATTAAAGCAGATGCAGATGGCTAGCTCTGTTGTGATGGTATTCCATTGCATTTGCCTTGTCTGAATTTCCACTCCTACAATCTTCTCTTAATTTACCATGAGAAAAATATGTATTCAATCCCTTTTTCTTCGCGTTCTACTCATCTCTCTTTATGATTATCCTTGCTTAAAGCATCCAGCCATGCAAAAGCTCCACTGAGTCATGCAGTTCCCATTACAACCCAAGTAGAATTATTCCCAACGATGGCATCTTTTTCCTGTGATTTTTTCTCCAAGAGTCTTAATCAGTCATGTGACCAGATTTCCACTTTCTCCCTTGTGAAATTGTATAGTTTAATAGCTGTCTGTAAATTGTGGCCAGAAGCCCCCAAGGTCCACCCATCTCAGAGCTGGCTCTAAGTACCTGCTGATGTATGTGACCTTGGAAAGGCTCTCCAATTGTAGGCACGGAGTCTGTAGACTCTGGATGGAAACAGGAGCCCTCAGAGATGATGCAAATAAATAAATGATTTTATAAAAACCTGTCTGAATTTTCTTTTCTTTGTTGATGGTTATGATGGATAGACTCAAACCCACAGAAGGGACTGCTGGAGTCTGCAGGATTTTGCGCCTGACTGAGCAGGAGGAATTGAGATTGTGCTGAGGCCCAATGTGAGGTTTTTGCAGCCGAACCTGCTCGGCTGCGATAGGACTAAGGGTGGAAGGCAGCACCAGTGCTGGGGCTCAGCAGGGACCCTGCAATCAATGGGCTTACCCTGGGCTGACTCACCACCCATCCCCTTTGAGATGGTTTCTGCATTGCCTCGGAGCTGTAGCTTTTCTCCCGTTTGAAGGGGGAGAGAGGAGACAATAGAGATGATAATAAATAAAACCCATGCATCTTCCTCCTGGCTGTGTTTTCCAAGGCTGCATCTCAACGCCTCCCCATCCCACAGCCAGCTGCTGTCAGATCCCTCTCGGAGAGAGCCAGCCACAGACACCACTGCCTTCCCAGCCGCTGCAGACTGCATGTTGATCGTGTTCCTCTCCTTTGTTAACACAATTGCCTTCACCTTTACATAAATCAGATTTAGAGAACACATTGTGTCTCAGAAGCCTTGGGACACCTCGAGGCCTCTCAGTTCAATGGAGCTCATTATGGAAATCAGCTAAATGCTGAGCAGAGAGATAAGTGCTAACTGTTTACCAAAGCCCTCCACCAGAGATATACAGCAAGAGCTAATGGGAGTTCATTTGCAGCCTTACTCAGTCATTCAACCCTCTTTTATCTGCTCCTTCGACTAATGTACAGGGAGAGATGCACAAGTTTGAATGGAAGATCTTCCTCTGTAGCTCCTCTTGGACAGGCAGGGTGGGGAGGAGGGACAAGGAGGAGCTGACCTTATGCCACAAGGAACCAAAGCAAGCCAAAATCCAAAATCTCCAAGCATTCTTGAAGGTTGCTGATATTCTCAGCTTTGTGGTCAAAGCCTGGATTAACTAGAGATCATTGTGCCAAAGAGGAGGAAATCCTCCAATCTCCAGTGCTTGCACAGAGCATGCATGTCTCCTGAGGATGGCTGGCACAGCAGTGATTTGGTAGAGGGTGAAAAGAAGGGCTTTCAGAAGGGTTGTGGGGAGGAACAATGTAGCTCTGATCTGTGAGGGGCACAGGTAGCTGTTACCCAAGGTGGAGGAGCATCAAGCCTCATATGAAAAGTGGAGCTGTGGGAGTGGGGAATACTTTTCTGGAAGCATTTTTCATTCTGGTCAATCCCAAGCCAAGTACAGATAATCAGAAGGAAGATGAAGATGAAAATACCCTTCCAGATATCTCCTGTGTGTGGAAGGATGTTGTCAGATCAGCAGCTACAACAGAAAGTCTGGGTGGACCTGTACAGCAGAGATAAATCACAGCCAGCTCTACAACAGGCACTTAAGTTTTTTTGCCAAAACATTTTAACTTAAGATTGTGAAACTTTACAAGCTGGGGAATGGTTTTGACTTTTTCCTCAACTCCATATTTTTTAAGTTTTAGAGTTGTCAAAACATTTTGTTCTGACATTTTCTCTGAAAAATGCCAATTTTCCAGTTCAAGATGACTTCCCATTTTTAAATTAGTGCAGAATTATTAATGTCACGATTTTAAAATAAACACAGTTATGCTACCTTTTAACTATTTAATTATGGAGGGGAAGGAGCTGTTCAAATACCAGACGAAAACACTTTCAATTTTTCAAAGTGAAATATTTCTTCAGATTATAGGTTTGCAAAGGTTTCAAAGATGTCAGCTTCTTGTCTTAATGCAAGAGAGGAAAACATTTCAAGCTCTCCACAATATTTTTGTAAGAGGAAAGCCACTTTCAGCTCTAATAGACTCCTTTTATGGCACTACCTCCATTCGGATGTTCTCATTAACTACTGTCAATAGTTATAATTTTTGTCTGTCTACCATGAAGAAGTCAGAGGGAGTATGGTGTCTGTCCTTGACACACCACCTTCTACTGAAGAAGTCTGGTAAAGGTGCCTGATTTTCCAAGAATATCCTCTCTCATTAGAATGGAAGCAGACTTTCCAAACTAAGATCATTTTTCTTCCTGTTGTCCCAAATTCCAATACTCTGCCCTTTTCAAATGATTTTCAAGAGAATAGTTCAGTAGTAGGTTTGTTTAATTTAATTTTTTTTTTTTTTTTACATATTGTAAGTTGAACTGCATTTCTCCCTCAGCTCAGAAAACCAAAGCAGAGCTTTTAGCTGCCACTGCTAACCCCAGCATTTTGAAATAGTATCTTATTTAAAATTCAGGACAAATTCTCTCCTCTCTGCCTTAGTAATTTCATGCAAGTGGAGAGGGACAGAGAGTGGAAAGTGAGATGTAGTTTTGCAGTATCGCATATGTTCTTTAGGTAGGTGGGCTGGATATCATTGTGTTTTAAGGATAATTTTGTCTTTCCATTCAGATATAATTTTCTGTTCTAAGAGCTGCAAGAGTGATTTATAGACAACACACATAAGGACAGACACCATAACACCAAAATGCCACTACCTCCAAGATGGAACATGGCAGTTATTGACCAAAATACAGAAATGCTTTGCAAGGGTGAGCATGGGGATTGCTGAGGAGTCCTGATTTTAATTTGAAATTGAAAAAGGATTTAAACAGGCAAAACCAAAGTTGCCTACATCGAAACTTTACCATGAGGCTGGACTACTATTGCTGATCCCCGGGAATGTTTGTACGAATTTTTGGTGCTCAGCCCACGCTTAGCTGGTCCCAGCAGCAGGGATGGGAACTGATCTGGCTGAAAATTAGTCCGTCATGAAACTCCACTTGGGGTAGAAACACTTCACCATTCACCAACTGTTCCTGGCAGATGGTTCATACCCCTTAACACTTCTCCTTCCATTTTTATGAATTAGGTCCCTTACATATTGTTCAAGACAACACCATTAACAGCCCCTGCAGCTGAGCTTTCCTGCATTATGTTGCGGGAACAACCTGATTCCTTTTTACTAGAAGTTCATTTGTATTATAAATGTATTTTATTACTTTTAATGTATCTTAAGTCAGTAGAACTGAATTTGTCATTTTGATACTTGTTTTCCAGCACAAAGTAAATTTGGTGACAAACTACTTGCTTAGTGGACCTTAAGGTAACTCCCCCCAGATTTGTTAGATCTTTTACTTCCAAGGGAATCTGGTTGCTCAGATTTTAGCATTTTGCACTTTGGGATCAGAGAGGAGGCAGAATAAAGACAAACATTTGGTTATTTTGACTTCTCCCTTTCTACTGGACATACTGAGCTCTGCAAAGTTTCCCTAACAAAACATGCAACTAAATAAACTTCACCTAAATAAGCAGACATAGTTACCAGATGCTTTGAAGCCTCCTCTCCCCTACCACTGTGAGATTTGTACCCAAGGCTCATCAAAGCTGCTCTTCCAGTCTGGGAGTTTACACCAGCATTAGCTGTACTATTAGCTAAAACCTCCAGCACAAACAAGGCTCGGGTCTAAACTTGCAATCAGTTGTTGAATTAAAAATAAGGAAACTTCTAGAGGATTTAACTAGTCAGAATTGTTTTGCACTAGACTGAAGGGCCAATAGCACTAACTATAGATTTCCTCCAAGACTAATGTTCTAATTTCTGCAGAGTTTCATGGTGACCTTTGGTGCATTTCATGATCTGGTCCTTTAGAAAGCACTATATTACATCTCAGTCATTGTACAAATAACATCTTGGGATTATAGCCTGCTGTTAATAAATGTGGTTAATCATCAATAAGAGAGTTTCAGCTATTATACACTGACGATGTAATTTTATACCTCGCCAATCCAGAGAAATCGGTTCCATTCCTTTTAGATTTGCTGGATAGATCTGGGGCCTTTCAAGGTTAATGTCACTAAATCATCAGCTAATTCTAAAGAATCATTTGAGTACCTGGAGAGAACATTCCCTTTTCGTATTTCTTAGTTAGCTTATAAATACTTACCTGGCTTTATATAATCTGCTGGGTTTAGAAGGAAGATTGATACTGTTGTTGCTGCACCAAAGCAAATACACGGTGACCTTGATGAGTGGTCTATTTTATGCATAACTTGCATAGGATGCATTAACACCACTGAAGTCATCAGTCTCAGACAGTTAGATCTTCCCTCATTAAACTCCATTTCACTACCAAGTCAGTTGAAAAAAATAAAATAAAATTAGAAGTCAATGAATTTAATCTTGTTTGTGGGGAAAGGAATGTCTGTGTAGAAGCCCAGCTACAGGAATTTTATCCACATGTCAGCTGACTACAGACAACCATGAAGTTCAGAGTGGCTTCTCTTGCCTTCCTCTTGACTTACACTGTGGCCAAGTGTAGACGTACTAAATGTCAGCGAGGGAGCAAGAGCTTGCTGAAGACACATGAGAAAGTCTGGGTTTATAGACTCTCATCATATGGAAATCATACCAAAGCAGCTTCCTCCACGACCCCAATCCATTTCTGGCACATCGGGCAAGGAGATCTAGAGTAGGAAAGCTCACAAGAGGAGGGGTGAGGCTTGGTTTTGTTTACTTCGCGCATCCCCTTTTGACCGGGACTAAAAAGTTAATTTTGCCTTGTCCTAGATATGTCCATTAAGTATCTATCAGTGTTGGATAGCTATAAATATGAAGTATAATATATATAATAAAACATGGTATATAATAGGACAATCCTCCCTAAATTTATTCATGCACCTGTGGTGGTAGTGGGTTAAAAATTTTGTAATTTATAAAAAAAGATATTCTAAATGAATCAAGTACATAACTTACTATCAATTTTTTAGAAAGTTTCCCAATTTTTAGAATGTCCCATAATGACATTTTTGAGTTGTAATCTGTACCTTAGAATGCCAGTCTTCCAGGAAACCTGCTCATACCTTCCCACCAGGCATCACAGTGAGTGAGAGGAACAAGAAAGATTTTCTTTTTATGTTCTTGCTGATTTCCTGCCTTAGAAGCAAGGAGATTACTCCCATGATATTTTATTTGCAAAGTGTTGTGAATCTGATCTATTAAACTTATTTACAAATAGTTTCACCAGTTCTATAAACAGGATGTGTAATGGAGGAATAGGGAGGACAAAATTGGCAAATAATGCTATCAAAATACTATAACATCACCTGAATAAATTACCTGGCAAATGCTGTTTGCCTCATTCCAACGTGATTGTCACAGGCAGAGCCTGAAATCTCCTCCAGGCAGGAGGAGCGTATGGAGTGTGATTGCTGTCTATAGGGTTCTGGGCAGCTGCAGGATGCAGATCAGCCTGCGGAGGTAAAACCCAACACTGGGCATCTTTTTCTGAAGGAAATTCAGGCTCCTTTCGAGGGCATTTTGGGAATAAAATACCTGCTTGCGGAGCTGCTGTTATTAGTCACTGGTATTGCTCATAATGTGTTAGGTGCGGTGCCGATGAAAAAACCAGTCGCCAGCGTTTCCCTGGCTCTTCTTGCTGAAGGATAGCAAGGAATGTAATTTGGTGGCTAAATGCAGTTCGTTTATCTCCTGCCTTTAGCCAACGAATTTATCACACACATTAATATCGAAAGAGGTTAGAGTTCAGCGAATGAAACATTTGTTTTCTTGTGCTCTCTCTATAAATAAACTCTCCCACTTTCATGGCAGTATTTTTACAGAGTGAGCGAGGGGAACAGACACATTACAGAGAGAGTTCTATGTGTGTGGTGGGGGAGACTGGGTGCATGTTAAAATGCTCCCACAAGAGACCTCAGTGACTCGGGCTGCATTACATCTTCTCTCTTCCCCCCCCCGGCCTCTCTCTTTTTGTTGTCTCATAGTTATTAGTCAGCCAGACGTTTTTTATCTCTTGGAAAGATACTTTAGCTCATATCCAATGTAATCATCTCAGGGGCTTCTACTTTAGTCCCCACAGGCCTGGAGAAATGACATCTCTTTTACTGATTAACAAAACAATACAAAATGCGAAGAAAAATGGTTTTATTCTCAACCTTTCATTAACTCCTACTGTCCCCGTTTGATATAGAAGAGTTTGTTTCCCGGTTTCAAGCCAAGCTGCAATTTCTTTCTGTTCTGTGACCCAAATAATACAGTTGTTTGAATGAATCAATATTTTATTTGCAACCCTAACAGATAACAGTACGGCAGAGCCTGCAAGATTAAACAGTGCCAACGTCGCTATGCCCAGCCCTGCTGTCTGCCATTTCAGCGTGAGTCCTGTCATAGCACTGCAGCACTATGGGGTGAAGTTAGACCTAAGCCAAAAATGAACACAACCACGTTGGTAGTTTAAGAGCAAGTGAAAAATCCCCAAAAGGAAGGTCTGGAATTTGTAGGAGCTCCACCCTGTCTGCGCAGGCAGAGCAAAAGAAAGTCGTGCTCGGAGCAACATGGTATAATGTCCTGAATGATGCAGGGGTGCAAATACCCTGCTCCATAATTCCATGGACTGAAAGTAACGTAGCCCCATTGCACATAAGAACAAGCAGATGAAATTGGTAAGTTAAAAAAAAAAAAGTCAGGTTGACTGTTTTTTGAACAGTCTGTGCATTTAGTAACCCTTATAATTAAACTATTTTCAACATCAAGTCAGTCTCCTCTGTTGCTATTGCTTTTTGTCAACAGTGGTTTTGCATATATCTGCATACCCATGTCCCACTTGGCACCACCGGAATAGGTACAACACTTCTCCATCGCCCCAGGGATACTGTATTCTGTAATGTCTGCATCTCTTCTGGTACTGTGCTCAGCCAAACACACGGATGGACTGGTCACATCCTACTAGGGAAGGACAAGATTTTCACTCATGTACACTTTCTTAAAAACCTTTACCCAAACTTCCAGGATTTTCCAGCAATTTCACACCAAGACTGATTTTTCCAAGAGGCTGAACCACAAAATTTAATGAAAGGGGTTTGTGATGGTTGTTCAAAGAAGTATTTGTCAATTATTTTTTACAGCACATGACAGGGTTGGTCCCCTAAGAAGCCAGCCTAGCCTTTATCTTAGAGGTGAAAATCTTAACAGGCTCAAAATATAGCTTATTTTTTTGTGTGGCTGTAATGCTCTGGAGTCCCAGTAATGGACAAAGACTTTATTGTACTAAGAAAAAAACCTACAGAGGTGTGCTGTAAAGAAAGTGCAGTCTAAAAGACACTAGCCCTGCTCTCCTGACCACCTTAGATGCTACCCTGGATTCCCAAGGAGCACGAGCAGTGGTTTCTCAATTACTGGGTACTTGGGCACTGCAGCGCTGTCTCATCCACAGCAGGGAGCAAGCTATAAATAATTTCTCTAATTCTCAACCTCTCCTCCCCTTAGGAGATCGCCTTTCTCTAAATACTCCCTCATTTTGGAACTTCTGCTGAAAATTCTGCCAGCAGCTATCAAAACTTAAAATTTTATTTCTAGATTTGGGAGAAGAAAGGGTAAATATTTATTTCTAGCTCTCCAACAGATCGAAAAGGAATGAGAGCGACAATAGAATCCACCAGGTACCTTTATTATCGACATATGGCCGTAAAAGAGGAAAAGTGGCTCAAGAAAGCAGTGCAGCTGGCCACCACCCAGCTTTTCTGTTGGGCTGGAAATCCAAATTTTTGAAAATCTACACACAACAAAACTTGTAGAGTTTCATATGGAAAAGATTAAACCATTAATCAAGATTAAAATGCCTTGCATGTCTCCTCAGAACTTTATCAGCTCACCAGCATATTTTACACTATAATGAAAAAATACAATGTGGAAATGGAAAGTTCGGCACTATTGAAATATATCCTAAAAGCAGAAGTGAAAATTCCCTCAAACCTTTTCAGAAGGACTTGTTTTGACATGTTGTTGTCAAAATTATGGATCAAACTGGTACATAGGAGTGTTGTTGGAAGAAAACTTAGTGCTGAAAATGACAAGGAAGTTTTAGTAAACGTTGTAAATTAGAGTACAGAAATTGGGTGCCAGTCCCTACCAAGCAGCTCTATGAACTCGGTCTTCCTTTTTGTCTTTTATGCTCTCTCAAAAGGTAAGGTTGAAGCAAGGATTTTCTTTTTCACGTCTAATCAATGCCTACCTACTGCGGTGGCAATTCAGTCTTAATCAGAAACGTTAGCTGTAAATCATATAGTAAACCACAATATTATACATGGAATCAAATACAGTCCCTAAAGACATATTCAAATCTGTGGTGGTCAAGAAGGAATATTTTGTCTGGTTCCTTCTTTAAATTACCATCTTAATTCTGGTGAATCATGCCTCTACACCTTCTGCTCAATAAACAGTCCTTTTTCTCCATGGGATTCAGTTCTTGTCTTTCCAAATCATGCCACTATCCAAGATGCCAGTTTAAGCCAGTTAATGTGATATATCTGCCTACTGGTACCTGGACTGGAGTCATTAGTTATCTAACAGGCCACTAAAAAAACACCAGGCTGAAGAGGACCAGCCCATTGCCACCATCCTCACTGTCCACAGCCTGGACATGGCTGTCATCACACCTTGGTCTCATGGCGTGAGAGAAATATATTCTCCTCCACAACCACTAATGCAGGAGTTTGGCTTTAAGTGCTCTAAACTGTGCGCTTAACCATACATCAACTCAGAGCCTGATGTAGCTTCTGTTAGCAGCTAAGATTGCCCATGACAGAGACTCTGTGAAAACTGCAGAAAGCTGCTGTGTCCTTTAATAGTGGATTTCTCTTTGGATGATCGGTGTGGACAGGCCCATACAAATAATGAATCACAAATTAAATGGCTCAGTAAATAAAGAATGGACTTATCAAGGACACAACAACCACTACTGTAAGCCAGAGCCTCCAGTGCAAGGAAAAGATTGGCACTAATGTGCCACATGCTTCATTTGATTCTTCATTTACAGAGGGAGCCATAAGCTTTAAGAAGGAATGACATTTATATTAAGAGAAAGAAAAAGCAAAACAAAGGTAAAGTCTCCTAAGGAACGCAGCCAATAATATTGCCAACCTTGAGCAGTCAGAAATGGAGAGTCCATCATCTAAGAATTCTGGGGTAGAAAATCATGGGAATGAGTTTTGTGCTAACTTAGCACAATTTTTATTTTAAAATAACAATACCTGGGCTTTTTTCTGGATTTTGAGACTATACAAGGTAGTTATTTCATATAAACAGGCTGTTCTTCACAGCTAGAAGGCTAAATAAGTTCCTTTTTCTTTTTTCCTTTTCCTGTTTTCCTCTTTCCTTTTTCCTGAAGCTGGAGCTCTAAGGAAAATCCTAAAAGCTGCAGAACTCTTTGTAAAATTGCAAAAACACATGTCCTGGCACATGTCACATTAATTCTCTTGCACAAGACGGCAGCTGCCTCTGCAGACATCAGACCTAAGAAATGCAAAGATGATGTAGAGGGAAAACCAGCACGATCCTGCCATCACTCCAGGCCCCAGAGTTGTCCTGCAGAGATAGGGAGAGGAGCTCTCTCTGTTCCTGACAACTCCAATGAACCACGGTCCGGGATGGACTATGGCATGGCAAGGAGGGAGGGAACCATCCTGAAATAAGCAGCACGGCTTGCAAAACAGCAGTGTTTTCTGCCAGCGGGCAGCAGGCAGAGACAAAGCACTAATCCTGCATCTTTCCAGTTTTGGAGCTCTGTGAGGGCTGTTTGGGACATGGTGTTTCCCCATCCCCAGCCGGAGCCAGCACGGGAGGGAGGGATGCACTGGCCAGGGCTGTCCTGGGGCTGGTGTCCGAGTGGCCGGGCTCCTCAGTGCCTCCTCTGAACCGCCTGTCCTCAGAGTCTCATTTCCGAAGGGTGTTATTTCACTGCTGCCTCCTAGATAATGTAACTGAATCATTCAATTGAGCATAAAATAGAAATTTGGCTTCTTATCTGCTGGGAAACCAGCTTTACTATTTTCTTTCTGCAAAATACATTTTTCACTATCTTATCTTCTAATAAACAATCCCAGCTCTGCAGGCTGCAGAAATGTTCTGAACACATTTAAGATACATTTCTCCCCCCCCCCCCCCGCCTCGCTCCCCCTCTCTCCCGCCTCCTTTATCCCCCCTTCCCACCCTTTAAAACGTCTGTTTTAAAGGCATATTTTTAAAAGGGACCCAATTTGTATTCCATCTTCCTTTGGTGAAGGTATATATTTTTCATAAGCCTGTTCTCTGCTTTTTGAGGCCTCTCTCCCTCGGTTTAATTTTCATTCCCATCTCCCTTTCTTCCCTTGTACAGAACTAAAACACCAACTCCCCCCACACCCCTAATGCTTTCTCTTGTTTTAAGATAAAGGCAATTCAGCCTTAAAAACTGCCCTCCCCTCCCCTGGACCTGCCACACAGCACTTGCCTAACAGAAACTAAACGTGTCAGTGAAAGGTCAGCTATGAATTTTTAAACCTTTCTGTCTCACTCAGACTGACATCAAAAGCATTAGCTGTAGCACTAAATCAGGGAGTGAGGGGGAATTAGAATATGCAACAAGTCCCGCCGCAGAATGCGACACGGCAAAGGATATTCAGGGGCCCCTCTCGGGATGGGAGAAGAAGCTGTGCCAAAATTCAGTATCAAGGCACTGATTTCTTGCTTGTCTGCCCTCCTCCTTGGGCAATGGCACCAGGCAGCTGCCTCTTACAAGGCATCAGTGAAAAACAGGGACGTGGAGTGACAATTTAAGAGATGCATCATGCAGTGGTGTCATCGCTGCAAGTGGAAAGCTGATCTGGGAGGCAATTTCATGATCGCCCCTAATATATATATATATATATATATGAGGGACTCTTTATAAGAAAGTGGAGCAATAGGAGAAAGGGGAATGGTTTTAAACTGAAAGAGGGGAGATTTAGATTAAATATTAGGAAGAAATTCTTTGCTGTGAGGGTGGTGAGACCCTGGCCCAGGTTCCCCAGAGAAGCTGTTGCTGCCCCATCCCTGGAGGGGTTCAAGGCCAGGTTGGACGGGACTTTGAGCAACCTGGTCTGGTGGGAGGTGTCCCTGCTCAGGGCAGAGAGGTGGGACTATATGATCTTTAAGGTCCCTTGCAACTGAAACCATTCTATGAATCCAGTTAAGCTGCAGAAGGGATCCAAAGCAACATCTACATAGCATAAATCTGTCATTTTGCTGCTTCAGGTTCTCAGAGTTTGCATCTCTTTTCCATAAACAATGAGCTGCATCCCAAGGTTAGAGTGCACAGTATCACTCACAACAACAGAACATGGGCACAGTTCAAGAGGTGATTTATTATTCATTGATCATGTAACAATTTGGCAGCAGAACTCATCCCATGAGGCAAAGCAGCCATTCATATGGCATGGCCATCTTTTAGTTGGGAACAAAGGATGCTCCCACTGAAAGGAAAAGTCAAGTTAAAAAAAAACTCTGGCACATGAAGCCTGCCTTGGCCTCTCTGCAAATCATTAAACTGGAGTGCAGAGATGTTCAGGAACATCATCTGGAAAGCCTGGCACTAAAATGCATGTGGTATCTGGTCTGAAAACCTTCCTTCCCCGTGCTGCGACAGCCTGATGTGGCTTTCCATTAGACACTGCCAGCTTGGGGTAAACTCCCAGCTGGTCCTACTGAGCCTAATAAGAACTGCCGCCAACTGCAATGGGACAAATTCTGAACCTTCAGCAATGCATCTTTTGACACTTTTCCATGATTTCATTCCTGTCCATTTTCAAACCCTCCACCACACCTGACTGGCTTTTTTTGGACTATTTCTTGATTCATTTAGAGGACGATGCAATGACTAAAAGAACAACATAGTGTCATAAAAATTTAAAAAGTTTTGTGGAAATGTGTTTATCTTTAATGGAACTCATGTTTCTCATTGTTCTCCAGTGTGTGACCACATTCAGTTTCAGCTTTATATTTAAAGTCATAGAGAATATTAAATACGACATGCTTGTATCTAGCATTTCTAAAAGCACAAATGTATTTCCTGTTGCATTACAAAGTTTTAAACTACTGAATTATGTCCTTGTTTCTGAAACAACTGGGAGACAGGGAAGGGGCATGTAACATTTCCATTTTCTTAAAAAATGCCAACATATTGAATTTTTCCTGTTCTGGATGGAAACAAATTCCAGTGTGTCACAGTTGAACAGAAATTCTGTTTTCCAAACAGCTTCAGCTTCCATCTGTCCATAGTGAATCACTGTCCATCCATCCACACAATCTTTCAGCCTTATTCTTCATCCAGCTTTTTTTTCTGTGTTTACATCTCTCCATCTGGCTACCCGTATGCTCCTTGATATCTCCATTTACCCTTCCATGGAGCTAATTTTCTACCAGCAGAACATCCACCAAAGAACTGGAGACCAATCATGTAGTTTTTCTGAGCTGAGAAGGCAAAGTAGCAGAGAAAAACGCTCGATGCAATGTTTGCATCTTTGACTGAAAAATGGCAAGGTTGATGAAGAAAAAAGTAGATCCTGAACTTCAGGGATGCCTGATGTTTGTTTAATGTGTTTAAGGAGTGGGACAAGGCATTCAAGCAGGAAGAATTATGTGGGCATCTATACATTCCTACTAGACATACCATGGTCTTTCTTGATACTGAAAGGTCGTATCTGTTCAACCCCTTGTTTCTACTGGCTTTCACAGTACCTTGGCAGGAGGCCTAGCTTTTCCTAGCTGAAGAGGGCCATAAAGCCATTAGAGTACCCCATGTTGTTCCATATTTAAAATCCATATCAGATCATTGTAATGGTCCATAAAACCTCCATAAACCTGTGTAATGAGCTGTAGCAAGAGACACGGTGTCTTGTTCCTGGATGGCGTAAGGCCAGCCTGTGAAAAGAACCCCACAACGATGTATGTGTCCTATGCACATTCACAAGAGCGTCCCCATGCACCCACCCAGGTGACATGCCCTGCTGCTGGGATGCTCTGTCTTGTACTTCTTTTCTCACTGGAAATGTAACCCAAATGTTTTGCTCATTCACCTGGGCACAAAGGAATAACTTGACTTGAAGACAGTGGTGGACTACAAGACCTAGCAAGTTTTCTTTAAGTCATCCTCAAAAAAAGCCTAGAAACAGTTCCTACCACCTTTCACCCCATTCAAAGTTACACATAAATCTTTAATTTCAGGCCTTTTGCCAAATTTTCAAATCATCCCCTATTTCCATCCATATTACAGTTACTGAGCAGCACTTCCATTTTTCTTTTGACTGGATGAAAATTTACAATTCATAGCATTGAGATCTATTTCATTGCACAATTTCTTATTTAGAGACAAGTCTGCTAATATGAATAAAAGGACCAGGATAATCGAAGATCCTAGTGGATTTCAAAATTTGAAACTCACTGAGATAATATCTAACTGCATTAAACTTCTGTCAATAATCCAATCAAGACTATCACCCAATTAAGCCTTCACAGAGAAGAAAAACTTTATAGGAAATAAAAATTGTAAACATTTTTTTTCTGAATTTCACCTATTTTTGCCTCTTTTTTTCTTTGCATTTTCATGTCTTAGAGGCTGAAATATTGGGGGTCATTCTAGTTCTTGTTCCCTTGCTAAAGATCTCTTCATTGACAGAGCAACACCTTATATTTACTTAATAGTGAAAAAGTCATGTCTGTTTTTGCCTGCTAACCAAATTATGTTCAAGGAAAATATGATTTTAAATCTCAAAACAGGGAAAATTAGGGGAAAAATGTCAAGTGCTTAGGAAGCAAAGGGATCTATAATATATATTAATGCACAATCCTACATAAAAGGGCAAAGAATATACTAGAATACATAAATCAGAGAACAACCTCAGTGACAAATGAGTTGTTCTTTTCACTAGATGGAGTATTGGTGAGATTTGAGCTGCGGTGCTATATTCAGGTTTGGCACAGCATTTAGAGGAAAGGTGGATAAAATGGAGAGAATCCAGAGCAATGAAAATGATCAAAAATCAAAGGGGGAAGACAGAAGGACGTAGGGTTGCTTAGCAGAAAAGATACAGGAATAATCAGGAAGTAACCTCTTTCCAAATAATAAAAGGTTTAAAAAGGGCAAGAAATACTGGGCTTAAATTGAGGCAGAGGTGTTTATGATAGATTTTAGGAAAACTTTTTTCACATTCTGGGAAATGAAGCAGTGGAAGAGGTTGCTTGAGCATGGTATTGATCCCCACCACAGGAAGTCTTTGAGAACAAGGTTAAATCAAAGTCTGGAATGGGAATGGAGAAGGTGATACTGCACTTGCTTGTGGAGCAGAACAGGTAACCTTTTGGGATCTCTTCCGTACACGTTTTCTGGAGGTCTGTGACCTATAGGTACTTTAATGTGGCCCCTGTGAGGTTTGTCAGGAGTACCTGAGATGCCAGTTTCTTCTGCTCACAACTCCAGCTCTCCCCAAGCTTCCTTTTAGTTGTAACTGAAGCAGGATTTCTAGATATTCTCCTGAAAAGCTTCTAAAGCCCTACTAAACACAGAGAATGTTGGGTATCCCATTTGGCTCTGACACTTTTTAAAAATCTAGTTATTATTGAAAGTTACTGTGCCAGCAGTTGTATTATTAATATTATTATTTATTATTTATGAAGTGCTGAGTGTGTGCTAGATGCTTATATGATTATACACTGAGTTACGCTGGAGTTGCACAGTCTAGTGAATTACGATGTAATGTTATTACCTGCAGCCTTTGCATGAGAATGATATTTTCATTTACTGCAGTTGGCTCCTTCATCATGTGATGGTATGAATAGGATCTGTGAATTTTAAGTCATTAATGTACTAGACCTGACACCAGAAGGAGACAGACAGGGAAATGGTACCAGCTGGAGGCTGATGGAGGGGCTCCAGGGAAACTAAACATCCTGGTGTCACACAACAAAGCTCTCAACCCATTGTAAGCTGCTGGTGATTTTTACTGACTTGAATAAGATAGTTCTTGCACTTGGAAATGGAAAGTCTTCCTTCCCTTCATTCCCTCAGATGGCTTGGCTGAGATCCTGTATCAATGACTCCCATACACTCATTACATATTCCATCCAAATGCATTCCCTTTTGCAGCAACACTCTTTCCACCACCATTCAAGGCAAAGACAGACTGTTCTTCTATGAGACAGAAGAATATGTGTTCTTAGATTTTCTGTATTCTATTCAATACTTGCCACTTTATTGCTATGCAATCACACACACAGTTGTTCTAATAGGACTAAATTTTCATATCTTTTGATCTCTCTTTACACAATATTTATTCATGCTTTGGTTAATTTATAGTTTCATAATTTCTTAATTCCTGAAGCTTTGGAGATGCACCATTGGTTTCCCTGCAAAGACATTCAGGTGGAATACACAAGATCTTAAAACTATCAGCAGTCAGAGAGAGGCACCTTTATCCATTTAAAAATATGAATTATATTTCTTTTTAATCATCATCAGATTAGCTCTCATATCCACACTATAGGAGTAGGACATTGCTATGTCCATACCTCCAACTGCAGTTTTAATCAGAAGAGAGACTGCTCTCTGGTTTAATGAAGTAAATGAGACCTCCGGTAATATTGTCTGTGTAATTGACATAGTTCTCAGGGAAACATTACACTTTATAATGAAAATACTGTATATAATTAGGATCTAATAGGAAGAAAATAGTAATTAGGCAGAATTAACTGAACAGAAGCAATCAAGCAAATAAAGGTTATTCTCTGGAGAGGACCCTTCGGGGTTCAAATGTGTACATCCTATGATTGTAAAGAAGTCACAGTAATTAACAAGAGTCTTTTCATTGCATAAGAATAGCCTAACACTGGCTACTGGAATGACCCCTGCAAATCACAATGTGTTATTTCAGTCCTGTGCTTTCACAGCCATTGTGGGAAGGAGGTTGTATACAACACTGTACGTGCTTGCACAATGGCTTTTGCAGAGGTTATGAAGGCATCAAGACCTTTGATTCTGTCCTTGCCCCAGCCTTTGTGGGCCCCTGTTGCTTTTCACTTTCTACTCTTGTCCATCAGAGTTGCCAGAGCAGCTTTCTGTACATGAATTTCACAGTAACACTAATCCACATAAGATTTCACAGTAATAAACAGATTACACAACAGTCCAGGAATTTTCCCTGGAATTACCAGAGTAAGTCTAGCCAGTTAAGTATAAGTCTGGCCCATTCTCACACACAGGAAACCTCCAAGCCTGTCCTATGAAAGTGTCCAACCCCAGCTCTGGAGCATGGCTGTGGGGAGAGCATGAGGGTTCCCACAGTCTTAGGAACGTCTCAGCTTCTCATCCACATGTTGGGAGCAAGGGAGACAGCCCAGGACCATCCCTGTTCCACCTCAACCCATGCAGAGTCATCCTGAGAGCCTAAGCACCGAGTGGAAAATTCAGTCCCATACTCAAACCGGCAGGGTAGGCAGAAAGCACACAGGCCATGATCCTGAGCCCATTTCTCTTCTAACCATGCCAACAAAAAGCAAAGAGGATTCAGTTTTGCCCAACAGTAAGGAATTCTGTAGTGTAAAGCTTCTTGAGCTTTGAGCCATTTCCATCAAAGAAGACAGACAGCCACCAGTCCAGTATAGCAGGTAAGAGTACAACATGGGATATTCCCAGTAGTGGAGCTCTTAGTGCAATGGTTATATGATCATTATGGACATCGGTTGTCACTTTGTACAGTAATTTGCACCCCTCTCAAAGCCACCCACCTGCTCTAGGACCAGGAAGCTTACCTAGACGCCGCCACCTGAGCACATTTCGGTTCCTCTGTAAACGCAGAGTGGGTCTCGTTGCAAATAACATCTTCTCAAGGATTCCTTCTGAGTTATCTTCAGAGGTTAACAGGAACAGTCAGACAAAGAACGACAGCAAAACCCATCCAGGGACCAAAGGGGAGATGGTGGTTTTCTTCCACACCCTTCTCTCTACTGGAATCAACCAGGGACAAAGGAGAAACACCTGGTTTCGAGGTGAGCACAAAAGGCTGAAGGCAAAGCCCCTGCTGATCAGAGATCTGCCAGGAGAGAGCTCAGAGAAGCGCATAATGTGAAAATGGATGAATCCAACACTTCTCTTAAGCAGAAGAACCGGGAACCGCGAGAGGGAGCGAGAGGCTGACGTGTCTGGGGGCGGGCCGGCCGAGCCGCGGCAAATTTAAAAGCGGCCATAGCGCGAGCTTCACCCGGACCACGCGGACAGCGGCAGCGGTGAGTGTTGCCGCTTTAAACTTGAGCTGGAGGGGGCTTCCCGGAGACGAAGAGGCCCGAAAGGCCTCGGGTATCGCGAGAGGGAGCGAGAGGCTGACGTGTCTGGGGGCGGGCCGTGCGAGCCGCGGCACATTTAAAAGCAGGAGGGTCAGAGCGCGTGTTAGGCGCACGTGTAAGGGCGGGTATCCTAGTGCGCAGGCGCGCGTGCGCAGAGCGGGCGGGAGCAGCCCTCAGGGGTCGGTCCCCTCCTGGCTCTAGACAAGAACATGGCTGCAACACATGCAAAATGCCCAACAAGGAAGAATGTGGAAACTCAGACCGAGCTCCCACAGAAAGATGTGTCTGTGCAGGGCTCCGGCTGCAGGGAATGCCTCAGCCTGGCACGTGTTCCCCATGGAGCCTGAGACACCGCCTGTGTACGCTGTGATCAGATACACGGCCTGCTCAGGGAGGGCGTTGAATTGAAGGAGGAGGTAGATAGACTTAGAAGTATTAGAGACAGTGAAAGTGAAATAGATTGGTGGAGCCGTACCCTGTGGCATAGGAGTGGGGCAGAGGCTCTACAGGATGGGGATGATCTAACTTCTGCTTGTCACCAGGCAGAGGAGAGGAACTTAAGGGACAATGAGGAATGGAGGCAGGTCCCTCCTCGGAGGGGCAAGCAAAACCCCTCAAGTCTTATGAGATGGTTGGGAACCATTTGTCACTCTTATCCCTTCACAAAACATTAGGTGTTGTCCCTTAAGAGTGTAAGTAAAAAATGTTTCTACAACATGATGCCCAGTGTACTGTTTCATCTCTGATCTTTCAAGTTCTCTCATCAGAACTTAATTCCCCATTTATACACGGGTAGATGCACTGATTTCAGCGGGAAAAGCACTACGCTGAGTCAGAGGACTTCAGCCCATCATCCTTGTATTCAGGTCCATCAATTGTATCTGGTTAAACCAAATCTTCTGGAAAGGAATCAAGTACTGACCTGAAGACTTTAGAATGGAGAATCCAGCATGTCTGTTAGCATTTTATTCCAATGGTTAATTGTCCTTTTTCGTTACAAAATATGTGTCTTCTAATTTGAATTTGTCTGGCTTGAGCTTCCAGCCATTGGTTTTTATTACACCTTTCTATATTTGATTAGAGTCCTTTAGCACCCCCTGTTTTCTCGAAGTGAAGATACTTACACCCTTTAATCAAGTCACTTTTCAGACTATTTTAATAAGTGTTTTGGTGAATTGAGATTAAAAAAGCTAACAGCAAAGGACACAAGTAGAACTTGTGGATTTTTTTTTTTAATCTGAAATCTCAGTGCAGAAGGAAAAGAAAGGGAGAATTTTAAATAAAATTTTCATAATTTTTTCTCCTCTTTTTAAAGCTTCAATTTTTTCAGATAAACAAATATTTCTGATTATACGTGTGGCTTTTCTTCAGGTGGAAGATGATTGAAAGGGAACTATTTTTCCCTTTGCCTCCACTTTTTCATCATCTAGTAACTTAGATCTCTGTCTATAGTCCACAAAGTAAAGCCAATGAAACTCTATCACAGCTTCTCTAAAGGGAGTGCTTACAGAAGATCAGATTTTGCATTCTATTTGTAGGATGCTTAATTCATTAAAGAAACTTTTTTTTTGTCTTTTGTTCAGCACGTTCACCATAGAAGAACACTACTGAGGTGTTATGTTTTGAGTGTGTCTCAAAGAATGCTTTCCCTTTGCTTCAGAACATTTCTGTCCACTTTTCCTTTTTTCAACAGAACTATTTGCTCAATTCATTGCAACTTTGCCCAGACATGAAAGCTCATTTTTTCCAATAAAATTACCACTTCTTTAAAACTTGAGATCAACCCCTAAAAAAAATAATACTACCTCCCACCCCTTTGTGACGTCTTTGAGACTGATACGTAAGAAATACCCTACGGCAGCTAAGAATTAATGTTTTTATTGTTCTCTATTATCAGGGGGAAAGTATGTTCTAGCTAAGTGCCTAATAGCCACTTGTGCACACCAAAAGTAAGATGAAAAACCTCAGCAAGTTCAAAGTTTGTAGTCCAATTATGTTCTGTCTTGCAGGTGCTCTATAGGGGGTGGAAGTAATGTCCCTCAAACCACTCCGTATCATTGCAATACCTAACAAATCCTTTGGCACTCCAGCAAGGAGTTCAAAGAAAAAGCATCATCAGCTGGAATAATTACTGCCCATATTAAGTGTTTTAATATTGCAGATGGATGTAAAAGGCAAAGGACAATGGCTCAAACACAAAGAGCCAGCAAAGTACAACCTGGGGAAGGCCACAGATATCCAACACATTGTCCTTTTCCCTGTTCTGTTCTCTGAAATATTAAACCACTTAATCTGTAATTGCCCAAGCTTATGATGCCTTTGCTTTGAACTCTCCATAAGAGTACCATAGGATTTGTCAGATGTTTCTAAAACAAAGTCTACCAGGAGGCTGAAAGGTCTCTTAGTAGCTATGACAATGGTTTAATGGAATATAATTTCCAGTAAAGGGAACTAATTTAATATTTTCACATATCATGTAAGCAAGGCACCAGCTGAGAGAAAGGAATGAAAATTATAGCAAGAGGCAATCAAGATGAACAGGGCTGTAAAATCAAACCTCACCGATATGTGCTACACTTGCTGCAGGAACTCGGCTTAGATATGATTCGTGTTGTCCTCTCAGTGAGGACAGCTCAGCTTGATGAAAAAGGACACCAGCCTCAGTGCCTGGCACAGGTGGGTTTCAAACTGGCCATGCCAGCGATCTCCCAGATGACACTCAGGAAATCACTTCTTCCCCTCTGTGTTCCCTTTGTACTGTTTGCCTTGTCTTTCAAGGCTGGAAACTCTTCTCTACCCTGAACAGTCCCTCATGGTAGAGTGGCTGTGATAAAGACATCCTTGAGATGGTGCTTGAATACACAGAATGAACACTCAGGGAAGGGAGATATGGGCTGTTTACGGTTCCCTACATATGATCAAGTCTTGCGATTCTTCCTTAGTGCACAGTGAGCAGAATCCTGAGGTACAGTCCTCTTGTAGATGTTCCACATTTTTCTTTTATTCCTGTCCATAACCTTTTCACCACAGTGTGCTTCTGCCAGGCAGTTCTCTACCTCCTCCCCAGCAGCAAACACATCGCAGAGAGGGTGGTGAGGCCCCCTCCATGTGCATAGGAGTAGATTCTGGAGAATCTGAAATGAAGTCCACCAAGAAGATCCAGCATTTGTCCAGCAAAAAAGGACGGATGATGGAGATATTTATTACCATCTCTTCCTATGCGCTTGTGAGCACATGCTTGTAGGGTCCTCATGTAAACTTATGCAGGAGGAAGATACGATGAAAGAGGTTTTTCCAGTCAGAAAATCTGTCACAAGAAGAGGTCTATTGGTGATGTGTCTTGTGGCTTGTGCTTCCTGTGTTCAGGCAGTAACAGTCTTGCCACCAAAAGAAAAACTTGTTATTCCCCTGTTATTTTACCCTATTTATTCCTTGGTTGTGGTGGCATATGTTGCTTCCTCTTGTGTGAAATGTTTTCTACTCTCAGATCGTTTCTCTGAAAAGGAAATCTTCCCTGTGGCATCTCTCAGGAGCATTTGCAAAAGTTCACATGGTTTCAGAAGTCTGGAGTGCAGAAGTGTTTAGTATGATTCAGCTGCCCAACTAAATAATTGCTTTTCGGCATTCTACAGATGCCCCACTCCTCTTCTTTGAAGGAAATATCTGAATTATTGAAATAAGATAGAGTCAGGATTATGAGAGGAAGTACCATCTTATGATTAAAGCATTAATCTTGAATTCAGGAGATATACATTCAGTTTCTGACTCTGCCACAGATTTTCTGAGAAGCCTTAGGCTTATCACAAAAGTTGAGATCCATAAACTACAGAATTTTTTTAGAATAAGTTAGTTGCCTCAGTTCCTGCTACAGTCAGCGGAGTGAGAGAGAGATCTCCAAAGGGAACTTCAACCCACCCTGCAATACATGACTAAGATACGTGAAGTGATTCACACTCTGGAGGTGTTTCTCTGCTTAATGCCAACAGGAATCTAAATGACGAAGTTGGCCTAGATACCTTTTAGATGGCTAAAATTAGGTGAGATTGCTTCCACCCTTTGTCTGACTCTGTGCCTCAGTTTCCCACATGCACAGAGCTGATGGCAATGCTTCCTTCCTCTAGTCTGTTGAATTTACTGGATTTTAAACATTTCTCTAAAAGAAACAGCAATATATAGCCTGACTTCAGCTGAGTCTTAGTGATACAGTTCTATAAATAACTCAAACACTTGTTTGGAGTTCCAGTAACCACAGCGTCTGAACTCCACAAACACAGCATAAAACCATAAAAAAGCATAAAGTGGTGGCTAGAGAAACAGGGTTCACTTGATTAAAAATGTTAAGAGAAATGGGTGGGAAATTATCTGGCTACATTCATTGAACTTCTGAAGTATCTCGGGAAAGATGGATGAAATTAGAACAAATTCTTAAAATGTAACCACAGATACACACTTTTGTGACCGTGAATATATGTGCAGTAACTTGTAACTAGAGCAGGTTGAAAAATGTTCTGCTGGATTTTTTTTTTCTGACAAAAAAAGGCATTTTATTGAAATCAAACTATCCTGAGGAACATGTCAATTTAAGTCTTTTTTTTTTTTTTTTTCCTAAGAAATAGAACTGAACTGAAATGTTCCAAATAAGGTTTAACTTTATCAGAACAGAACGTTTCAAATTTTTGGAGGTTGAAATGACTCCATTAAAAATATTTTATGCAGATCGGTAATACTTAAAATATCAAAACTGGGAGAAAGTACTTGGCATTGATCAAAAATAGTGCACTGAATAATCACAAATTATGTTTTTTAAAAAACTTCTTTTGGAAGAATTTCCTTTCCACCTCTTAAAAAAAACCAAACCAGAACCCAAAATCTGAAAGGGCAGAACTCAAATAGTGTTCAATATTGCTTCTGCTCCACTGCATGAAGTATTTAATGGGAAGCAGATGTACCTTCATTTTTGTTGTCACCCACTGTTTTAATATATGGGTGAGAGAAAAAAAAAACTAAAGCTTGTATCATAAGCATTTCTGTTGACACGTTATTAACAAACCAGCTACGGAAGATCACAGCTGCCATTGATATATCAGACTATAAGAGCCACCTTCAGAGGCAGAAAGATGATTCTTGTAATTCCTTCAGGGAAGAGTCTCTCAGCTTCCTTCTCAGAAGCAAATAAATCTGTTCAGTCTTCTCCTTCACGGCGTCCTGTTTAATGTACCAGATTGCTGCAGAGTCCTTTTTTTAAACATACGTGTAGCACATCAGACTCCGGGTGTCCCCTGCCCTTCCCTACTTGTCGATTCCCTGGGGATCAGTCTGGTTTTCCTCTGTAGCACACTGTTCCCCAAGGTTTCTAATTCACATTCTTCTTGGTGAACGCCCTGCAGCGATCAAGCAAGAGGGAGCTCAGACGGCTCCCGAACTCCATGTTTGACAGACTCTGAAGACTCATTTCATCAGCCGTTAATCTTCCACAATCCTCTAAGCTTTATCTGTTAAGACTGAAGCAAGCAGTGCAGCTTTGCCATACTTTAGACTTGTTATTAGTTTTCATAATTTTTCTCAAAAGAACATAAGACTAAATCAATCTTCCATCCCTAATATGTTGATAATCATTTTGAAATATTTTAACCGTCTCTTCTGAAAGCTTCACTGAAATAATCATCTCATCTCTCTAGTGTTTGGTGTTCCCTTTTCCCGTCAGACTTGCCGAGGTTGTTCAATCATCTCACGGCCAAGAGAGTCCCTTTTTCACTTTTGCTATCCATCCTGAGTTTTGCTTCAAAATTTCCTTTTTATCATTACATTTCTCCATCTGTATTCTCATACTTGCCTTACCTTCCCACAGCTGACTTTTGAGGCTCCATGGTCTTTGGGTACCTACCTACTACAGTAGTTGCCCACTACTATAATGACTAGAAGGTGTATCTCTTGTCAGTAGGACATTCCTGCATCAAATCCTGTAAAATTAGAAATGTCTCTCCGTACTGCAGAGATCCCAAGTCAGTCCGAGGACCAGACTTGCAGCAGATCCAGGCCCATAAGAGATACAAAACTAAAATAGGTGTGACTTTGACAGCGGTGGAACCATATTGCTCTGACTGGCAAAATAAAAAAGAACCTTCTTAGTTTCCAGAGTTTATTGAACCACCCCCTATTACCTACAGTTAACTTGCGCTCAGCATTCGCTTGCTGTTTTATCTATCTAGATTACAGCTCTACCTGCTACATCCATCCAAAGGTGTTAAGCTGCATCCACTTTGGTGTTAAAAGAAGCTCTCACAGAATTAAGCTGGTTTGGCTGACCTACGGGATTGAAAATAGTCTCTAGACAATCTCTAATGTCATTGCAGCAAGTATTCTGTGCTTCTGGACCAGACTGTTTACTGCTGATATTTATTTTTCCCTGATGTGAATAACTGTGCAAGACAGGGGGCTGAGTCCCATGGCCCGGTATCCCTGAGACAATGACATATTGAACCCTCACGTGAAGTAATAAGAGCTGAAATATTGCTCAGCACCTGAGATATGCAGGCCCCAGATCTCTGTGTGGCATCCGCCTGCTTAGAGAGATCAAGGCAAGCAGAAAGCAACAAGATACTTAACAGAGGAATCTCTGCATCCCATTGCATACTAATTAGACACTAGGCATAGATACATCAGGGGAAGCAGAGGGAGGAAGGAGGGGAAAAAAAATCTCTTGGCAAGACAACGTTGCATTTCAATCTTTCACCTTCACTGGGTAATGGGATGTGATGGAACATTAAAACAAACAAACAGCTTTTGGTGTTTACAAGAAATGTTTAAATGGGAGATCACGAGCCAGAGGTGCTCCACAGAACATCTGGAGTACTGGAAAACAATGCGATTACGCAGATGAGTCACATTCATTAGGCTATAAAATCTCCAGTAATGAATGTACGAAAGGGACTTTCATGTAGATTGTCATCTATAGTAAAAAAAAAAAAAAAAAGCAACCAAACCCCCAGATAATCAACTTGGCAGTTACTTCCCTGCCCACCCCCTTTTCCTCCTCCCCTTTCAAATGAGATCCCCAGTGTAATTACAAAGCCTTGTACTTGCAGCTCAAAACCCATGTCCCAGGTGCAGGCGCAGATCCGTGTGTGGGTATTAACTGGGGAGAAAGAGGAGCGAGGATACGTGCCCGAGTGTAGCATTGCTCAACAGTCACTGCAACAACGCGTTCAGCATCTTTGTCTTCCCCATACACCTAGCACCAGCAGAGGTACGGGATGCTTCTTGTCCATACGTCCCCCCTCCAGATGATCTCACTGACAGTGTAAGCATCTCTTAGGCAGGAAAAGACACAACTTTAGGGATGTCTAGGGATGTCTACTGAGTGGCAAGGTGAGACAGGATGAGAATCAGTTGTTCATTGTTTCTTTGAAACTAGCAGAAGATGAAAACCAAAAGTACATTTTCTTCACACCATGTGTGGTTCGGCTGTGGAACTCCTTGCCACAGGACACTGTGGGTGCTGCGAGTTCACATGGGCTCAAGGGGAGTCTGGGTGGAAAATTGAGTATGAGGAACCTGCTTCTACTCTAGAGAGGCTCTGAGCTGCAAATTACCAGGGACGGGAAGGGTGCAGGCAGAAGAAGCACTATGGGATTTCTCTGTCCTGATAGTCCCCCTGTAAGACTCCATGAGAGACAGCACTGGGCTGAGCAGGCATTTGTTCCAACCTAGCCTGGCATTTTAGTGCTCCTGTAATTCATCTTTAGTGACTTGTAGGACCTGAATATGCATCAAGAGTGAAAACCGGACTCTGTTACTAACTCATTCCACATATATCACTGGCCAACAAAGAGTCAGACGTTTCAGTTGTGGTGACGGGACTATTATGTAGCAGCCAGAGGAGAAAAGATTCCTTTCACTTATTCTAACAATTTTAGTAGGATTTCTTTGAAGAGATCCCCTAAATGTCTGAGCTGCCTCCCTCAAAGCTTGGCCCTGGACACTTCTATCTAACCAGCAAGTCAGTGATGGCAGAATTTTCCCCAAAGCAAGGTTAGCAATAGCTTTGACAGATGTTTCAGGATCTTTTATCACATTAGAATTATTGGATGTTGTCAGCTAAACTGAACAGCATCACAGCCCCCCTTTTTAGCTCATTCTTGAACACAGATGTTTTAAAATAACCCTCTTGTGGGTTTTAACCGTTGCTGCTGCCTGTGTAACATATCATCACTTCTTGAAAGTCCTCATTACTCGGAGGATTTTTTTTTTTTTCTAAAGACCCATTTGTAGAGTTGACACCTTTTTTTCATTTCCAGTAGCCCTGGACCATGTCTGTCTGGGGAGATCTCATTCAAGGACAATTGGGCTTCAAATTGGGAAATCAGACTGCCAAATCCCTTAGTTATCTTTGAAAATCCCATCCTTGAAGCTTAAGTCAGATGAGAACTTCATCTGCTTTCTGTAATTTGCTGGTTTTCAACTCCATTTCTGGAAGGATTTTTTTTTTTTTTTCTCCTGGGGATAAGACTGTCACCTTCATATAGAAATGAAATCAGTTCAACAGAATAAACAATAATTACATTTCCATAGGAAAATATATTTTCTATTTTCTGTTTCTGACTGAGGGTTAAATAACTAAATCATTGCAATTTCTTTATTTTCTTTGCCTTTTGAGGGAAAACACAGTTACCTGAGCTGTTTACATTTCATTCACATCACATATTATATTTGCTCATTCCTGGCCCTGTGTCTGGAGCAGCACTTGGGGAATTATGAACAACCTGGGGATTTCTCCCCAGCTTTGTCCATCACTGGCCACATCTCTCAATCACCACTTTGCTTCTCACCAGATCAGCCTCTTTATCTGTAAAGCACCAAGATGCCATTAGCATGCATTAATTAGTATTTATAAAGTGTTCTGACATCTTCACATAAGTACAAAGCCTTCCGATAAGAGAGAGAATGCAAATGTCACATATGTTACTTGTACATAAAGGCTTGAAAGATCTGTCAGTGCCGGGTCTGAGATTCCCAGCAGCATCGTGTGATGCACCGGGGCTCAGAGCAGAAGCACCACAGCAGAGATCTCTAACCAAGCTCCACAGACTGGGTGTGGGTGTCTGCAAAACTCCTATCCAGCATCAGCACGGGAAGATTGGAAGAAATAAAGTAAAACAGTCTCATTTTTAAATGAGGGCGAGTCAAGGCACACGGCAATTTAAGGGTAGCGTTAGTTGGAAAGAGGCTGGTCCTCTGCTGTGTATATTTCTGAGATTTACAGGGATGAAAAGTGGTGTCTTTCAGTCAGAATAAGGATGGAAAATGTGAGCCTGGTTGTGAAGGAGGAAGGGGAATGGGCCAGATTGTTTCAAACCCAGGTATTTGTTTTGCTCTTCCCATGGCTGTTCACTACAGCTTCCAACTGTAAAAAATAAGAACGTATTTTTGTTCACAAAATACCTAACTGGGACACTTTCGACAATTTCAAAATGTTTGGGATAGTTATATTTTTAGTATCAGTGAATTGAAAAGCTTGTCAAAATGGCTATCTTTCTGGGGGAAAAATCCACACCAGTGTAAACAAATCTGAATGATCTCAGGGTGGCTGTCACCTGCATGCATTCACACCGTGAATGTTTCTATACATGTGAACTACACAGTGCTATGTTTCTCCAAATTAATGCCTGCTATTCCCTATGGAATATTAACATATTCATCATGGAGTAGCACTTGGAGGGATTAAGTAAGTCCTTTCCTAAGTATCCAAAATTAATCAGGAGCGTTTCTTGGACAGGAGGTCTCTGGATGCGCGTGTTCATCTCCTTCCTGCCTGGCAGCCAGCGCAAGCTCCCACACCAGGTGGACTTCCAGCTACCACTGTGCAATAACCCCCACAAAAAGCCCTACATCCTCTTCATTGTAGAGCAAAGACCGCAAGGTCACCACAGACCATGGGTCGTGAACATGGGTCTCAATTTCTGGACAGTTGGACAGTTTTTTCACAAATAAGAGGTCCAGGGGCTGCCATTAGAAGTGGGTACTGAGAAGAAGGGGCTCCAGCCTCCCCAGGGCAGGGACTCACATTCACCCAGACGTGGGCTCACCACTGCCTCAGCCTAACAATGTCACAGAGCTCCCCAGGATAACGGACTTGATGGATTTCTCACTTTAAGGCTTTTGCTTTGAAAGAGCCCCAGCTTTTATCTTAGCAAAGTACAGCTTTGTAACCTAAAAATAGTCCGCCCAAGCTCCTTCCATCGGAACGGCAGAAGATGAGCTGGCGACTCTCAATTTTTGGTGCTTCTCTATCAGAAAGATGAAACATTTTCCCTGTAATCCTCCAAAATGGAATGTTTAGGGTTTCGGAGGTTACTGGAAATTTCCCTGGCAGCTGGTCAAATATGTGATCCCATTAGAGCTTCTTTGATGAGGAAGTGTAGCTTGACTCAGAGAGAAAATTAGGATGGGAGGGGGGAGCATGTCAAGGGAAGAAAAGAAGTAGAGATAGAAAAGGAAAAGGAAAAGCCTCCATGAACCAAGAAATTTAATCTACCAGAGTCTGTGTCTTCCTTTCACAGAGGAAGACAAGAAATTGCATCCAACTGCCCAAACTCTGATTTTGAACGAGCAAGAAGGAGCTCTGCTCCCTCTGCGTAAGGGAATGAGATCATGGGGATGCCCTTTCAGTTCTCTGAGAAGCCAGGGACCAGGGAAGGCCAGGCGTTGCTTCTTTCCCACTGGCAGGGCTCATGGCACCACGCATCAGAAAGCACCTGGCAACCTGGGATTAAAAAAAGAAAAAAAAAAGCCTCCTGGATCCCAAGCTCGGTGGTAACTGCTTGTCCGCTCACTCAGCACCACACAGGCTGCAAGGTACAGCTGGAGCCAGAGCAGGTCTTTTTGTTAGGAAGAGAAAAGGAGAAGGAATGGTGTTTTACACGCTCCATTGTGAACCCATGAATGGCTTCGCAGCACATAATGCACGGGGCTTGTTCAGGGCGTCAACATCCTGGTGGTACAACCGCTCCGAACAGCCGCTCTGACCCCGGGGGGAGAGGAGGGGGCAGGGGCTTCGTGGTGGGCGCCGTGGCCATGCTGCCCAGCCCCAGGCTCAGGAATGGTGGCTGAGACCAAGGAACGGGCTGCACCAGCAACAGCTGCAGGAGACACGTCACAGGCGTGCCTGTGGCTGGTCTCCATCGGGATATCCATCAGGAGATGTTGATGTTCCCCACGAGTCCAGCAGGCTACAGTCAAGGGAGGAGGGCTGGATCCTTCCGTAGGAGGGATGTCGCATTTCGGCAGATGCCTTTCCTTATTTTTTGGTATCAGCCTTACCCATGAGCCAGAAATGAAGCTCTTAGTATTTCTACCACAGTGACAAGACATCAAGACTCCTTCCAGCATCATTTTTTACCTAAATGAATACTTGTTCTCTGCTCTCTGGTATTAATGAGGAATCATTTGGCAGCAAGAGCAGGCAGTGTGAGTTCAGATAAAATAAAAAAAAACTATTTCTGCCCCCTCCCGTCTCCCTGAGGGTGACAGTCTGACCTGCTGTCCTGTGTACAGCTGAACTGGGCTGAGGCTTCCCCCTAATAACCATCTCCATCCCCACCACCATCAGCAGAGAACACCCCCTCCAAACTGCCAGCATAACCACACGCCTAATAGTTTCTTAAACTGGTTTCTTCAAACTGGGGCAAGATGGAAAAACCTCCTACCAAAATTGACTTAAGTGCTTGGGCTCCGAGAAGAAAGGAAGGGTTTTTTCTGCACGGTGCATGATCATCATTCATAAAAACCCAACAGAGCAAAATCCACCTCCCTGCTGCATCCTTCCAGCTCTGCTGTCTTCAGGTAAGCTACGCTAAGCCAGATTTATCCCTCCAAACAGAATTTTGGGAAAATGGGGCAGATGGGATGCCAGCTCATGCTCCCATCACAATGGCAGCTCCACAGTGCTACAGGGAATCAAAAGCACGATACGCTTGTATTAATTAGCAGCAAAAACCGCTATGACTCCGAACACCCAGAAGGAGTGGATCTGATGAGCGAGTGCAGGCTGCTTCTGCATAATCTCATTTTAGATCAGAACCCCAATTTAACTCAGAGCCAACGGGGTACTTCATAATAGCGCCAGCCTGCACAGGTTTAAAACTATGCCGGCGACATGAGGAATGCGTAAAACGCTGCAAATAAATCCCCGGCTTCGGGAACGGGGTGTCATTCCAAGTGGCAAGCCCTGTTCAGCGCGGATTTACGACCCCCGCGGAGGCATCCACTGCCATCTGCTTTCTCCCAGCCCCGCCAAGCAGCCTGCCGGAGACGTGCAGCTCCGTCCCTCCGGCTGAGCCTCCCCGAGAGCTCAGAAGGCTTCGCACCGGGCAGGCTGCTCTGCTCGGAAAGCTCAGCAGCTGCAGGTTAAAAAAGGATATTAAAGTGGGTTACGGCTCGTGTTAGAAGGGGACTGGCGTTTCCTAGGAGGAAAAGGGCTAAACACAAGACCGAAAATAGCCACGTTTTCTCAAGTCTCTATGTCAAAAGTCTATCTGCATGTGAGTCCGTGCATGCAGCTTATACATTCACATAAGCCCTTGTCTGTGTAAATGAGACTTTATCTGTGTGTGCCTCCGTCTCCTAAGCAGACCGAGTTTTAATGGCCAGATTTAAAATACACTAGCGAATTTCTCTAACTGTAGGCAGCCAGTTCGGGGTGCCTCATTCACACCCTACCACACTTGCACCTTATCACACTCATTCACACCCTATCACACTCAGTCCTATAAATAACAGCATCACCACGGCAGGAAGTATCTTCTAATTAGCACCCCAGACACAGTCTCCTGGCTTGCTTCCACTCCTTCCCATTGGCGCAGAGCTGGTGTGTCTTTTATTTTTTCTTGCAACGTTCCCTTAAAGACCCATTGGTGTCTTGTTGAGACCATTTGGAAGCAGGAGAAAGAGAAAAGAAAAGGCATCCAGTGGAAGATGGATGATGGCTGGAGATACATCACATGCCTTCCTTCCCCTGACCCACTACTGAGCACTGCTGCAAAAACAGGCTCTCAAAAACATCAGGTTCATCGCTGTTACAGCTGGAAATGACCTCTTAGATCATGCAGTCCAGCTCCCTGCCTCTCAGGATGACTCCCTGGTGCACGCTTTATGCTGTTTTGTCCAGCCTAATTATCTATCCCCGTTGTTAATGGGATGGAGCACCAAATTTTTCCGACTGCCGCCATCTTTCAGGGATGTTTTATTTTTCTTCCCTTCCTGGTGGTTCATATGATTGAGTATTGAGACTACGCTATTTTAGGCCCTGACATTTTAGGCACTAATAGACAAGAAGTGTCCTGATGGTCTTCACTTCAGTGTAACATGGAAACTGTAGCTTAACCTTGGAGATATTTATGTGTTGAAATAAAAAGCAGACCTTTTGGAAGAGATTAAGTTATATGCTAAGGAAAAGGTTTTGCAGTTCTGGGATTGGCAATTCTGGAATTTGGGATTGGAGGTTTTTCTGTCTCATGAATGCACAAAACACACACAAGTTTTATGTGTGAGTTTACAAAAAAAACCATAAGCATACACATATATACCTGTGTTGCAGGTGTACCCATTTATTCACACACACTATTGTCTGTATCCATGAGCATGCACATAGGGATGAACACATACACTGGCATAAGGTCTCCACTGCCATATCTCAGCCTGGCAAGCAGCTTGGTTTTTTTTCCTGCCATTTCCTCCATGTCCAGAGGCCAAAGCAGCCTGGAAGTCTGTTACATCATGGCAAAGCTCTCATAATAATTCCAGTTTAGTCTAAAGTCCTGTGCTGCCCTCGTGCACCGAGTGCCTCTGCCCAGGCTTTGTATTGCAGCATCTGGCGTGTGTCTTTCATTTCTAGCCTGATTTTAAAATGAAAGGAGGCTTGCGTCTTCTGTCTCAGGCTGTCTTTTTGTCAGAGTGGGCAAGAATATGAGGTTTTGATGTGTTTCATGAAAATAAGTCATCAGGTAAAGGAGAGAGTGTTGTTAATGAATCTCAGTCCTTGATTAACATGCTCAGGGATCAGGAATGCTGCAAATGCACCCATCTCGGGAAAAGATCCAAGAATCAGTCCATGAGACCAACCTCTTGAGACCAGGCTCCCTTCAGCCCATTGCTGAGCCTTCTCTGGCTTCCTCCCTCCAGAATAAGACTCAGGTCACCCCGTGCTATCAGGGAACAGCTCTGATCCTTGCAGTCCAGAGGGAGGATCCTCATTCTCAGCTCAGGTTGCTCCCAGGATATTCTCCTGGGAGAATATCCTCTCCCTCTGCCATCCCCACTCTTATTTTCCAGAACACACCGTGCTTTTCCCTTGTGTCAGGAAGTTCCCCACCGTCCCCCTCTGGCTTCGCCTCCTTCCTGGCTCACGTGTATCTGCTTCAGCATCTGTGTCAGGGCTTTGCTATAATTATGGTCTCCTCTGCTCCCACCCCCACTGTCTTTCCAAAATTCCTCTCTTCAGACGTTCATGTAAATCTGTTTTGCAGTCATGCGGTGCTTCAAATTAAACTTAGAAATGTTTCTTTTTAGCCTTTTAACTAGTTCCTGCAGAGTTGCATTGCAGAGCAGGGGATTTCACAGCTGTTTCAGGGAGCCCTGTGGCGTCAAAAGGCAGGTGGCACTTTTCATGAGAGGGGAGGAGGCCTCTGCTCTCCATGTTCAGGACTCTTCTTTCCCCCGGGGCATCCATCACTACTTGACTCAGGTGCCTGTCCTGCCACACGGGTAGACCACTGAGGTCTTCCCTTTGCAGAGGCTCCATTTCTATGGCCACAAAAGATGCTAACAGCTTTTAGTCTTGCCTCCATGTTTTTTCTTTGCACCCTTAACAAAGCAAAACTTTGATTTTTTGACTTTACTGTCTCCCTAAGACACAGGCAGCTACTGAAAGTGCAAAACCTTCAGCAACTTGCACGCTTCCTGGGGAAAGAAAATAGAGAAATGGTCCCAATAATAGGCAAAGGAAGGGAAAGGCCACCACTTTACGTCCCAATGCTCTGCTAACACCTCTGAGACCTCCACACCAGAAACTGCCCAGGGGAAGTTGGACAAGACAGTGCCTTTTCCTCTTTTGCCATCATACTGGTGGCTTTCACCCATCACTGCCAGGAGATACCACTCCCAAAATGAAACCACCAGCAAACTTCAGGCTGTGGACCACCTGTGGCAGACGAGATGGTGCTCACAGCAGTGAGAAGGAGCACCTCACAGAGACTCCCAGGCAGCAGGCAGGACCTGCTCTGCCTGCAGAGCTGCCTATCCCGATGGTGGGCACCAGCTTTCCTTGCTGGTCCTCCTCCCTCCCTGGCTGAGGCAGCAGGAACCATGTGCTGAGTCTGCTTCAGCTGGGAATTACACTTTGCATATCTTACATCTATCAGTGTAAAAATAGGATGTATGAATAAAGGGTGTTAAAATTGCCACCTCAGTCTGATTTCTCATGCTCTGTGATATAACATATGGCAGTGACTGAACTCCCAGGGAGAACTTGGGAAGCAAGCAGAAACAAATAAGTTGTTTAACCATTTTAGTGCCCTGGGCACGCTCTGCAGTTCTCCAGGAGATGTTGGTGTGGGCTCAGAGAGGAGCACGCACACGAGGAAATGCAGGCAGCACTGTCAGTCTCATCTGCACGGCAGGCACAAGACTGAGGGCAGTGCTGTGACCCCAGCAAGCTGGGTGACAAGTGCCAGGCTAATTACAAGAGCACCAGAGTGCAGTTGTCACCTAATTTACCTTCCTTCACAGGTTTGTACCTGCTTTTGCAATTGAAAGCTGCCTCCAGAGGGCAGAGGGTCTCAGCAAGCCTGCTCTGCACATTGCCTGTGGCACCGAGGGGGTTAAAATGAACAGTTGGGCAATAATGAATCTCATCAGAAAGGGGTTAGGACAAGGCAAACACTGCGGCTATTTGACTTGCAGCTGCAAACTTGGGATGAACCTGCCACAACCCTTCCTGTGGAGAGCAAACGCTGAGAAGAAGGTATCTCGGTACGTGGACGGAGTCTGTCAGCAGCCCTTCTGGGCCAGGAGGGTCCTCCTTTTACAGCTGGACCAGTTGCAGTCACTGAGTTTTGCAGGAAATGCTTGACCAGTGAGACACCACGTGCCTCCAAGCAGCTTAATGCAAAGGCGTAAGAGAAAGAGGAGAGGACACAGTTGCCCAGGTTCAATTGAGTCCCCAGAGTCAAGATCATGTATCTTAAAGCAGTGTTTGATGGAACAGAACAGTGACGGATTGACTTCCAGCAGATCATCCCATGGGTGCTGCAATGAAGGTAAAAGCATCGCTTTTACATCAAACTCCACATAAAACCCTTTTGGCTACAGATTGTTGTCACTGAGCGAAGGAAGTGGGCTGGAGGCATAAAGCATGCGCAGAATACTCACAGGAGTCTTCAACACGTTGGACATGGCATACATGCAATCAGGGGTGTGTAGAAGGTCTGACTGCTCTTCATGGTGGTTCTGTCAAGACGGAGGAAGAGTGGAAAGAAGACCCATGGGCAGCCCACCCCAGTGCTTGGATCTTATCTGTGTGAATGAAGTTGTTCCTGTAACCAGATCAGAAAAAATAAGAGGAGACTGGGGACTTTGGCCCAGCATCACATTGCAGCACTCCGCCTTGTGGGTTTTTTAATTTCTTTTTTTTTTTTCCCTGTTTGATTTCTGCCTTGTCAGGTTTAATCGGTAGTGTTTGTAATTCAGGTAGCAAATTGATTTTTGAAAGTACTCTGTCCCTATTCAGTCCACGTTACGGTGGATCCTTGCATTAATTATGCACCGATATTGATGGTTTTGTCAGACAAGGTCTAATGTCACTATATTCAGAACTTGCTGCTTCCTTGTTAAAAACGTTTCAGAATGTGGCCTTGGGAAAGATACCGTATGTCCCTCTCAGGATCAAAGATAGCCCGGCAAGGAAATACTCTATTAATCCTGAAATTCATGTACCTTTTCCCCCTGCTCTACCATCTTTCTTAGAAGGAGCACAGCAAAGGTTGGTGAGGAGAGAGAGGGACCAGGGGATCCTCCAAGGAGAATTGAGCTGTCAGCCCTGTTTAAGCTAATCGGAGGGGACAACAGTTTTAGGATGCACATTGTAAATGGAGAGAAGAAAAAGCAGTAGTTCACACTTTATGGTCTGCGTAACGGCGTCCTGGCTGCAAAGCTTCCTTTCATTGAGTTGGGAGGATTTGGAGATGTCTCTCCAAGGGCTGTAGGTTGTCTCCCACCTCATGGGGAAGAAGCAGGTATGTGGCAGTGGTGTCGGGAGCCATCTGGGATTCTGTGTGCATCACAAACTCAGTGCAAGTCAACAATATGACGTCCTTGTGGGAAGGAAAAAAAAAAAAAAAACGAAAGAAGAAAAGGAGCCAGATCTCATTTTGGAATAGTATTAACAAGAGTGTTGTATGAAAGGCACAGGAGGTAATTATTCCGCTCTATTTGCTGCTGGTCAGATCTCAGCTGGAATATTGTGCACACTTCTGGGCACCAACCCACAAGAAAGATGTAGACAAACTGGAACGAGTCCAGAAGAGAACAACAAGAATGATTAGATGTTTTGAAAATGTGATTTAAGAAAGACTGAAAGAATCAGGTTTGTTCAGTACAAGAATGAGAAGACTAAATTGGGAACATGATAACAGTCTTTCAATATATAAGAAGTCATTGGAAAGAAGATGTTGTTTAATTTTACATACTGGGGAAGAATAATAACAAATCAAATTAATTTCAGATGTGGGAAAAAAGTTACAATTTTGAAGACAGTGAAGTAATCAAGCAAGTACGTAAGGCAGTCTAGAAGGTTTTTAAGCATCGGATAAACAAACCTCCAGCATGCATGCCCACAGTACGCTACAAGCTGCCTCCATTAAATGGAAAAAAAAAGAAGGATTAATTTCTCTAAGTTTCTTCCACCCCGAAATTTCTCAGTCTACACAGTCTGATTCTTAATTAGTTTGACATGTTCTGGTGAGATTCCCAAAATTATTTCAGGGCACCTGTGTTCACCGCTTTAAGATGTTGTTTGCATATTGTGGGGACCACCTTGTATAACCCAACCTCAGTAGTCGCTGACCCCTTGGCTCTGGGCTGGGTTCAGACATGAAGGGTAATTCATTTATTTAAATCATGAATCCATTTTTGTAAACTTTTTAGTTTTCCAGGTCTTCAAAATTGGGATAAACCCGGTCCATACATGGCAGGGCAAGGCAGTGCCAAGAGACATATTAATTACTTATTAGAGATGGAAGCTTGTTGCACTTTGTATCTGCTGAAGTAGCCATAAAATCCCAGTTTAATAACCATGTACCTGCATAAGAAACACATTTGCAAGATCCTCCTATGGAAGCTGGCGACTGTGGAATATTTTGAGACACTTTGTTGGACTTGCATTTCCCAAGGAGCTCAGGCACCTGCCTCAGCATCCACTATCAACACCCGCAATCCTGTATGGGGGCCTTCCTGTCAATAAAATCTCATTAGCATCACTTTGCCAAATTAAATGGATTAAAGTTGAGAAGCAGCTGGAGCGCAGAGCAGTCACATTGACTGTTGCCTTAGGTTAGACTGAAATTAGCTGGCTTTGGGCTCCCTGTTGCATTTGACATTGCCCACTGTAGCCAAGCAGTACAGTGGCTTTGCTTCTGCTTCACAAAATAAACAACTGCATCTGTGTGGATGGAGCCACTTCATTGTAAGGGAAGTCATTTGGGTGGTGGTCATGTATGGCAAAGATGAAAAGAGTAGGTGTCTTTTTGCAGAGATCTTGGATGCCTTTTCCATGCCTAGAAAAAAATAGCTTCCCAGCAACTACAAGAGAGATTTTTTCGTCAGGACTGCAAAATGATTCACAATTTCATGTATGCTCCTTTAAGTTGGGGTTTTCATTCTGTGTACAGGAACATTACTGCTTTGCTTGGCTAGAAATTTGTATCAAGTATTCCCATCAAAGCTTCATCTCTCCTGGCTAGCTCAGCTGTTCCAGGTGAGAAGTATTAAAACTTTAATGTCTGAAGGACTCCAGGGGCTGAATTACTCAGAATGAATAAACATTCCTTTTCATGAGGCCATGGATTTGGGCCGATAAATAAAAAACACTCTTTTGCCATGTCTGCAGACAATTCCAGACTGTGATACAAAGCCAAGGACGGAGGAGCAGGAAGGGAGGGGGGGGAAGGAAAGGGGAGATGGGGGAGAGCTCCATTAATCCATCTGAATAAAGGACAGACAGAGAACACGGAGCCTCTAGAATTAGCACAAAGGCTCAAAGGGACATGTTCAGATGGCCTAAATTCTACCTAAATCTCTGTGTGCCTAAGCCTAATGTTTCCCTATTGACTGGGGATATGTGAAGGCCTAAAACCAGCCAATAAGAAAGGCATAAAGGCTTAGGTGAAATTTAGGCCACCTAAATATATACAAAAATATTCATAAAGACGGCCTTGATCCTATATGTACATTTCTCTCACGTTTTTGCTCTAGAAGGCAGTGGGCCCTTGCCATCGATCATCAAGCCTCTGCCTCATGCAATGTTTTTTGGAACAGAGAAAGATGTTGGTCTTAGGTCTTTATGCCCGTCATTTCCCTAACAAGCTCCAAGTCCAGAGACCCAGTCTGGTTTCAATCTGGGTATCCCCAACCTTTAGATACACATCTTCTGCAATTGTGACTCAGTATTACGTACACCCAGTTGGGAAACTTGGATTTAGATGCAAACTTGTGTAAGTCACTCAGATCTGAAGTCCTGGGGGACTCCATCTCTAACCTTAACTTTCTTCTGAGGGGACTTTTTGGAATATTCTGTTTGCTTCACACACATACTTCTACTACGCTGTTTGCACCTCTTGAAACCCCCAATTTTACAGTTGTCCTCCAGCAAACAGCCCTTATATACTGACAACGCTTCATCACCTCCACAAAATGGTCAAGGTGGAAGCATGGGAGGTTGTAACTCAAGTGAAAGGAGACAATTTCTTTATTGGAGCAAAAAATGATAAAAAATGGGGAAGCTCCTGTATACAAAGGCTTCAGAGTCTCTTCTGGGACCTGCATTTTACCCAGCCCTTACCTGAGCTCTGCAGGATGAGTCCAGCCTGTAGTAAATAATTTCTTACTGCAAGTAGAGGGATCACAGTCTGGCCCTCAGCAAGAAATCATCAGTAGGCCTCTTTCCAGCTTTCCTCTGTTGCATCAGGGAATAAGGATAGAGAAAATGTTCCTGAAATTAATACAAACAAAGACACCCTTCCTCCCCTGGGGCCATCTTCATCGCTTCCTATTCACTAGACTATGCGGACAAAGAGTGTGAAATTGAATTGAAGAGTCCACACTGCAAAACAAGGGCAGAGAAGCTATGTTAGGGGAGTATTAAGAGATAAATCTTTCCTTCTTTTTATATTTTTTTTAATGTGGAGTCTTTCCCTTCAAACCGTTCCTAATCCCTTGACTTTCTGTTCATGAATAGATTGAATTTTTCACTATGACATTGCCTAAAGACAATGAGCGATTTCACAACAAATGATTTATGTACTGGAATCTAGAGAGATTTTTGCTCATAAAAACACTCCAGCCATTTATCTTGATTTCCTGATATATCAGAGCCACGGCTGTATGTCTCTAAATTAACTGCAGATTAAACAATTCAAGCTGGTTGAAAAGTGTAAATGCAAGAGAAAAGCTCAAAGAAGAAGTTCAATCAATTTCCATGATTGGATTCTTATCAAGACAAAAATGTGAGCAGTTTCCATTGGCCATTTCAGGATAAACAAGCCAGGAGGTAAATAGACTCCAGGCATCTGTGAAGCTATATCATGTGTGCAAGGGAGTAGGTTTAAATAAAGCAAATAAGCTTGAGTTTCCGTCATGGTAGGCGTCTGCGTCTGTGATGCTGAGCAAAGTTACTTTGCAGAATGTTTTGAGGGCTATTTTTTTTTTTTCCTTTTTCCTGACAATTGCTGGAAGATACAAAAAGGGAATGACTGCAGCAATTCAGAAGCATGAAACACAAAACAAGAAATCAGAAGAGAAACAAAAATGGGAGCGCTGCAAAAAAGAGGAAGCACTATGCAGTGCACTCCAACTCCCGGGGAAAAGAGAGAGAGAAAAAAAAAAAAAAAAAGAGGCTTATTTCTGCAGATCTTCAAACGAGCTTTTCTGGCATCCAGGGGCAAAGCGAATACGCAGCTCAGCTCAAATTGTCTTTTTAGCTCACCAATTTTGAGCCTTGTCTGTGTACATCTCTTTTTCGCTCATTTGCATTCAACGTGCAGCAAACACACACACGCTCGTGGGTCCAGTGGTTCCATTTACACCCATGTGAACCCACGCTAATGGCACTAGTTTGGTTCTCCTCTATCAACAGAATATCAAGATGTGCCCCCTTGCCAGTCGCTGCTGCTTTTGGTAAGGTGTTGTCTAGACACAGGGGAAGGCAGGGAAGGCTCGACACAGTACGTGCATCCGAACAGCTCACAGCCTTTCAGCTTTGTGAACTTTTTTTACCCTATTAAACTCTGATATAAGCATCAGGAGAGATGTGGCCTCTGCTCTGTTCAGATGCACAGAGCCGTGCCCTTTAAAGCATGGTTTTGCAGAGGAGGGAGTGCAGCAAGTAATTTTTCTCTGCCTTGGTGCATGAGGGCTGCAGCCTGATCTGGCTCAATCAAGTTCAGCTAATTTGGAAATGATGAGTAAGATGGAGCAAGCTGCAAGACAGTGTAAGCAGGTCCCGAAGTGGGAATTAAGGTACATAACTAATAGAGGCATGTAATCCATACCAATATGATGTGAAGGTTGAAAGGGACTCTGACACCAGGTACAGGGGGAAACACAACTGGAAGATGACTGCAAGGCAAAAAAGGCTGCCTTTTATGCTGTGTTTCTCACCTGCTTCCTGCCTTTAAAGTCACTGGGGTTTTGCACACAATTTCTATGTCCCTCCAGGAGGTGAGTGAGCACCAGAGAGCCAGAGTTTCTCTGCGTGCAGCCAGGTGTGAGCTGGTGAGTGGGAAAGTGCACCAGTGCCCTCCACAGGAGAGCTTTACGTGGTGTGGACCATGGGGTCGTGGTGTGGACCATGGGGTCATGGTGTGGACCATGGGGTCATGGGGTCGACTAGGTGACACCACAGTATCCAAACCTATCTTCATAGTGTTGTGTTCCTGGTGGTACCTGTGAAACTGGACTTTTTCTCACCAGCGCCTGGCAAGGACCACACTCAGCCCCAGGGCTGGAGCCAGGTCTTTGGTTCTGAATTCCAGTCATGCGAGCGATGTGATGTGTGTGTGCGTGTGATGTGAGTGACGAGTGATGCACAGCAAAAGGACAACCGTGACATTGTTAAATGTTCAGCACTTTCTCCACAGACAACTATATATCCCAGCTTACATACTAGTTCCTCCACCCAGGCAAAAGTTCCACCCCTGCCAGCTCCTGAAGGAGTTTGGCAAGTGAAAGATCATGAGACAGGGGAGGCAGAAGTGAGCATGGAGTTTAACAAGCCACCAAAAGAAAGGGGCCTCCTTCCTGGGAGATACTATCCCTTCCCTTCTCTATGCCAAGCCCTTGTCTCCTTGACATTTCGACAGCAGTGCTGGAGAGTTTTGGATCTCCCATCTGTGCTTTCCGAGGGTTAGAGCTGGCACATCCCATGGCCGTGGGTCTCCTGCTGAGGACACCTGGCTGTCCCCGCTGCCAGCAGCCCCGCAACATGTCCGCTCCAGCCTTGGTCTTGATAGAAAACAGGAGCACCCTGACCTCAATGCAGGAGGGTTTATCTTCCATACGTTTTTGCATTCTACCCAACAGCTTAATGATGCTTTTTGTGAGTCCAGACAGAAAGGAGAAACGCCTTTAAAGCAGCAGAAATGACCCAGGGATTAAAGCAACGGTGCTTTTTACTTTCTCCTGTGCTACTTGGGGATGGTGAGTGGACACTTCCAGGAAGGATCTCAGAGAGAATTACTCACCGAAGGCAACTTAAAGCCAGAGTCACTGTGAGAAAGCTGAGATTTAAGATTCAGGCAGGAGATACCACCTGGTTTCTAGATTGATGGCCATGAGTTCCTCCTGGTACTAGTAGAGAAAGGGTTAACCCCTTTCCACCAGCCAGGGGAAATTGCCCTCCTTCTCCTTTGCTAGAAGGGCTGCAGCAGAGTGAAAGCAGCTGGAGGGGTTTGCATTCAGCAGTTACAAGCAGAGGTGGGATGAGCTCCAGGGACTGACTGGGACAGGGATTGCTTTCTCTGCAGAAAAGCTGGGTTCGTAACTTCTGCCTAGTTGTCTTTCTGCTTTAAGTATAGCTTTAAGGAGGTGAGATGGGTTTAACATGAAATCGGAGGAAGGCTTAGCTAAATGCTGGCTAGATGCCTCCCAGCTGGAGAACTTTCTCCTGCTCTTGCAATAACGGGGAGAGCCAGGGGAGAGGGGCTTTTGTTCATATGCTGGGTCCAAACCCACTGGCACCACACTGGCTGAGCCAAACTGGGCTCTGCCTGGGTGATGGCAGCAGCACGGAAAGGACCCGGGTCTCAATTGTGCTGCTGTTCCTTCAGGTTGTCAGTGTGAGCCCAGGGAGCTGCTGACTCAGGGGTGACAGCTAAAAGGTACGAGAGCTGAATCTCTCTGCCCCAGCGCAAAGATACTGAGGGAATCGAGATGCTTCTGGGCAGACGAGAAGGCAGAAAGGAACATCCCTGTCTAGCAGGAGGATTTTCTAGGCATTTGAGGTTTTCAAGTAGCATCAAACTAACAGCACCGCAGAAAGAACAGCAGTAACAGGGAAGAGTTTATTTAAGCATCAGCAAAATACACAGTGCTGAGGTTCTGGAAATGTTTCCCTTAAGTTCCTTCTCCTGTAATCTGCAAAACATTATTGCAACTGTCACATTTATTTAATAAAACACCGGGTTCTGTTTACACTTTAAAATATGCAGCCTTATTTAAAAAAAAAACAACACACAAACAAAACCAAAAGGTTGTATGCCCCAGGAGTCTGACTAACACAAATGGAAATTGCGTGAACCTTGGCCATTAGCAAGCAGTTTTACTGCAAACACAAGCAGCACATTACAGGAGCTTCAAGTAATTCTATGCTCTGGCTATATCAAGGGGGAGGAAGACAGAGATTATTTGCAGGATTGGGGTTTAGCTCAGAGAAGAGTGAACTCAGGTGAAACTGAGCTGGGCTGATGAATGAGACCTGAAGGTAGCAGAACAAGAAACTACACTCGGAGGCTGGGCTATGTGTGTGTTGCCTTATGGTGACTTGATTTAATAGGACAGTTTAGGGTTTTCCTGAGAAAAGCCCAGAACCTAGCCCAGAAGAAAACAATAAAATGAAACAAGGGAAAACGTAGTTTTATTTTTTTTTTCCCCCTCTTTGTGCCAGAAAACACAATCCAAGCCAACACCATAGCAGGATCTGGCTGGAAACCATCCAGTGCTCGTCCGAGGAGCATCCCACAGACACTGCACTCTCTCCACTGCCATCCTGGCCACGGGTTAGGATATCACCAGTGGGGCAGTTCTGGGTCTGTGCCAGGACCAGGCCAGGGACTTTGGTAGAACTTGGGGCTGAAAGAAGATCTCCTGTATCCTGTATCAGCCTCTCTTATTCTCAGCGTTGATATAAAAACCATAAGCAGCTCAGGGGAAATCTTCCGGTTGTGTTTAAGAGAAGTTTTTGGATTGCATCCTGCTCGAGCCCTGCTATGGTGCATTTTGCCGTGAGAAGGGGGATCAGCACTGCATCTCCTCCAGTCTGCGGGTCTCAGAGCCTTAAATCTACCCTCACCCTCCACCAGACCTGGATGCTCCCCCCAGCCCAGAGCGTTGCAAAAGGTGGTGGTGCCTGGAAGTGCTCTGAGCAAGGGCTTCCTTCCCACCCGCATCTGCCAGCCAGCTCAGAGAAAAGGCACCTCATCAAGGAGGTCCCATATCTGGCACGGTGTCGTGGTTTGAGCTGAAATCACTGCAACCCCACCTACAGATGGCCCTTAACCCCTCCTCTTCCCCCCCCCGCCCCCCCACCAAATGAGAGGGAAGGAAGAGATAAGGAGATACAGCAGTTTAGAATGAACTAAACTTCTTTAATGAAGATTTAATATTAAAATAAAAAAGAAGGAAATAATGAAATGGATGCAATATATACAAAACCGTGTCAAGCTCCCAGGATGACAGTCCCGTCACCGACAGGCACTGGGGAAGTCCCAGACTGGACTCAGCGATGGATGGGAACTGGGTTCCAGCTCTGGAGTCAGGAACACACGGATGGGGATCAAAGGCAGATGGACAGACAGGGTCCTCTTCGGACCTCAGCCATCGCAGAAAGAGAGTTGACCCTTTGATCACTCAGCTTTTACACTGAGCATGGGGCAGGTGGGATGGAATACCCCAGTTGGTCAGGTTTGGGTCACCTCTCCTGTCTGTTCCTCCCCACAGGTGGGACCCCTCTCACTTTTCCATTTCCAACCCTCTAAGGGGCAAATGATGAAAATTGGCTGAGCTTGGTTGTTATAGCAATAAGTTTAAGCAAGGGGCTCTCTGCTCACCATCCCTTGGCATGGAGCACAAACATTGGCCTTATCATCCTGAGAACGAGCAGTTTTCTCCACAATATGCTGTTAATTTCAGAGAGTTAGAGGAGGCTTAACTAAAATGTAAAATTCCAGAACACAAAATTGTTTCTGTTTTACCTCAAACCAGGACAGGCAGGCACTCTGCTGCAGCCCCTGTGGGTGACACGGCCGTGCAGCAGCGAGGGACCCATCTCCCCTCACCTCACCAGCTCCTGTCACATTCGGCCGACGCGGGGCTTCGCTGAGCTGCCATGTCCAGGGGAGCAGGGATGGGCTTCAAAGCACCTTCAGGCTGGATGCGTCTCCTCTCCCCAGGAATTCATTTATGGAATAAGCAGAGGCCGCTTTCGAGGCCTGTGTTCCACTAAGTGAATATATAATGATGCAGTCTATACATTTATACATCATCCCCTGCAAACAGGGGCCTATTTAGGACAAGATCAGACTATGCTTCTCCCGGCAGGGGTTGCATTAGCAATTCATTTCATAGCATAAAAGGAGTGTACAGAGACAATCATCCATAGCCTGAATAAAACACTGGAGGAGAAGCCAGGGACCAAGGGAGGAAAAGGATGATTCCTTTGAAAGGAAAGTTAAAAAAAAAGGGAAAAAAAAAAGAGAGAGAAAATAGAGCTCCTCTAGAAGGCAAAATCTCCTGGAAAAGTAATCAGAGAGATAGGAAATCTGAGCTGTTTATTATTCTGGATTGATGGAAGGAGGAGAAGAGGGGGAATAAAGTATATATTTCCTCTCAAGATTGATGGAAATAGGACTAGCAAGCTCAAAGAATGTATGAAACGAGTTTGGGAAGGAAAGGGAGGAAAAGGTTTTCAGAGATACATACAAATGCTTATGTGTGATTGTCTGCCCACACAAAGCCTGGAGGTGATCAGAAAGAATGTGAACTAAAATAAAAGGATTTAGAAGTCCAGGGATCCTGCCTGGAAAAAAAAAAAAAAGTAAAAAAAAAAAAAAGGATTCTGTCTCCAGAATACACAGACTAGAAGATGAGAAATTAGGGAAAGTTCAAATGGGAAGGTGGGATATGGGAAAGAAGGAAGGAGACAAAAAAACAGAGGATAGGAAAGGTAAAGTGAGGAATAGTTTATTCTCTCTAATAGCCCAGGCCTTTCCAAGGTGCCTGTGGGATCATTCAGCCATCTGAGGTAGCCTTCTGAGACAGAATGAAGCACATGCTCACTAGCATAATTTGGCTCTTACTCTATTTAACGGCCTTGTGTACATGAGGGTCAATGATTTCAGACAGAACAGCTCGTGTGGGTTTAAATTTGTTTCTGTCTGACAAAGAGGAGAGCAAAGGTCCCAAAGAGGGTTGGGGTCCTCCATAATCTCCCAACAGAAACCTCTTTGAAACCAAACGGCCACACACAAAAGCAACCCAAAGTCACAGGTTTTCCCCAAATTCCTCCCTGGCATTTCCCTGCCCTCCAAGAGAGCTGAGCCCTGCACACCCAAAGCACCAGCCCTCTCCAAAGAGCTTTTACTTCTGGTTACGGTGTCAGAGCCACCTGATGCAGCCCCTGTGCCATTTGTCCATACCCGTGCTGTAGAGCAGCTCCAGTATTTAGCAATATCCATACACAACCCGCCTCCAGCACAAAGTGACTGGGAAAGAATTGTGAGCAAATCATTCCCCACCCCTCAGCCTCCTCCCCTTCAAAAGTACCTCTTAGAATCACCAAGCAAATGATGCTCATGACCTCTCTCTTTTCTTTGGCTTAAGTCCCACCTGCTTGTGGGGGCTCAAAGCACCTTGTAGGGAGCAGCTTCTCGTTATTCTCACCCCCCAGGCAGCTGGCACTTTAAATATGCATAATAAAAAAAATATTAAGGGACTCAAACCAAAGGTCTTGGCCTTATATTGCAACCACCTGCGTCAATGCGATGCTGGCTAACACCACTACCTTGGCACGGGTACACGTTGCAAGGGTAACTTCTGTCTTCCAGAGTCTCTCTAACACAGCTCACATCCCACTTCCCTGAGACGGAGCAGGTGCCTGTTTTACAGCACTGTTCCTCTGGACATCAGCGCTGCAAAGCATTATTTGGTCCAAGGATCATTCTCATTCCCTCCGCTGCCCACCCGAGCGACTGTCACCCAAGATTTCCTCCAAATGGACGGCACAGAGCTGCCTCTCCCCAGTCCAGCCTTCATTTCTGCCTGGCCCTGGTTGCTCATGCCAACGAGTCTTCTGAGAAAGCCGCTAATTAAAGGCATGCGATAGTTAAACTTTTGCTAATCAAGACAAATGAATCAAGTCTCGAGCGTATGATAGTGGAGCCGAATCGCTCCTTCCCCCATGTTATCCAGCCTTCAATTACAAGGCTCAGATATTATCGTGAAATATTTCCCCCGAAGCCCCATTCTGCAACTCTTGGTTATGGTCCTCCTGATTCGTGGTGTTTATTTAGCGCTATGGGGGTGTTTTGTCAGCAGAACACGCGAGCGTATCCAAATGTTAATGAGCCCATTAAAGACAGACAAGATGCGATCGGACCAGACGATCTGACTGACTGGCAGCAGGACAGACCAAACATTCAGGAGAAAAATGTGTTCCTTTGCCCAGTAGCAGTGACAGATAGATTTAGGAGAAGAGCTGCAGGGCAAAAGACATAGGCCAGACTGGGAGCCTGTCCCAGAAAATGATGGTGAAAGAACCAAGGGAACCACTGCCTCTTTTCAGAAGCCTCAAACTAAAAGGGAGAAAACTCCTGGAAGTTTGAATGGAAGAAGGATTGGGCCCCGTTGTCAGCCTCCTCAGAAATCAAGGGACTTTGCAAAATGTAGATAGCATGAACCAAAGCAGAAACTGAGCTACTGAGTTGGAAGCAAACTATCCTGACCTCTATTACACTTCAGAGTTGTTGATTTAACTGCTGTATTTTCAAACATCTAATTTGCACCCTCAGGTCACCAATATAAAGCTGCCAGACGGAGGCAATTGGAAAAAAAAAAAAAAAGAGAGAGTAGTCTGGGCTGGAGCAGGGAGAGGGAGAGAGTTAGAAAAGTAGCAAGATGTGCTGTAAACTTAAAATCTGCTTGTGTGTGTGACCCGTGCCACTGCTGAATCAGTGCTTGCTTCGGTTTTTTGTTACAGATATCCTACAGATCATATTTTTATGGCTCCAGTATTTATGAAGAGAGCAAGTAAGTGTTCCTGCATAGCCAAGACCTAACCCCAACCTTCTCCCCGAGGAAGGTAGCTCCCCTGCCTGCCCTGGACCGGGGAGATGCTGGCTCATCTCCTTGCAGCACCCACCCATCCCGGTGTTGGAATGTGCCCTGCCAGGGGTGTCATCTGGCTGCTGGGACATTGCAAGAAGCCACCGTTGGCCTTGGAGGCAATGCAATCGCAGCATCAGTTCTCCACGGGGGCCCCATTGACAGCACAACTGTTGCTTCAGCTGCTTGCCATGGTTTTAATGCTGCGTTTCACCCTTTTCAGAGTTTGCCAGAGAATGGACCTTACCATCAGTGTTTGTAATTCTGCAAACATCTTTGCTCTTCGTGGCCATTCAACAACCACACTCATTGCAAACATATTTCATCCTTTGGCTGGTCTGTGGGCTGTTTGGTTGTGAGTAGCCACAGTTATCAGTTATTTGAGCTGTGAGATCGATCAGGCAGACACAACTTCTGTTTTGTTACCAGGCCACTCACATTTTCCTGTTTTAACCCTCCAGTTCTGTAAGTCAGCCTGCAGTTTTACAAGGAAATGAGGACTGAGTATGCAACCCTTCCCCATCTTAAAAAGAAATGTGTAGTTACCTAATAAAGGAGGTAAAGAATGAACTATCAAACTGTTCTTCCAGTTTGTTCTCTTCCAATAGAGGCAAAACCTCCAAGAAGTTTTGAGGGAAAGAGCCCATAAGAAGGTAGATATTTGGATGAACCATCTCAGTGCATTTGGCATCTTTGATGTACAACCTCCACAAATGGGTTTTGAGCCTCATCTGAACGAAGGCATCATGTTAGGACACAATCACAGGACCCTCCTGGAGTGTTGGTTCCATCACACACTTGCATCACTGTGCAGTACCATCCTGGAGGCTTTAAATGGTGCATCCAAGCCAGCAGCCAAAATGAACAGTTAGCGCCACTAACAAAAACAACTCTTTTGATCTCCTTGACATCGGTGCAACAAACATCCCACTCTGGTGCATTCTTGCATAAAAGAGAAGCTTCTTGCTGCTCAATCACACTGCTTTTAATAGCTTTCTGAATGCAAACATCCGCAGCTTTTATTTCAGTTTAATCTGCCAATTTTTCTAAGTCTTTATCACACTTTATCAAACAGTGTATCAGTGTGAGATATCCAACCCCCTCCCCTCAGGCACCTCTGAAATTGAAATCCCAGGAAGACAGCAGCCTCTTTCATATTTTAATTATTTTAACATTTTCCTTTAGTGGCCTCTGTATTATTATGACTTGTTTTTCTCTCTGGAACAGGGCTGTGATCCCACACTGGGTGGGAAATTTGTTTGTCTAGAGCAAAATAGCAGAATGCCTCTAATGCATTAGATATGGATTAGAGAAATTGTGTTTGGGAAATATATAATCTCCTGGTAAAATGGGGAAAATAAAAAGCCTATTTCATTTTGGCTCTAATTTGTTTTTCCCGATTATAATTTTTAATGAAAAAGTGTGTTTTAACCACATGAGTGCTGCCTAATGTGCCAAGTGTTATGTATAAAGTGCACCTCCAATAATGTCACTTCATTCTTTACCATTGAGGGCTCTGATTCAGGAAAACATTTAACCACACGCTTAAAACCATCCTTCCTGTAAAAAACACTCATGTGTAGGTTTAACTTTGGGTATCCCGGGACTTGCTCTTGTGCTTAAAGTCTGAGACACGGAAATATTTCTTGAGTTTCAGGTTGTCTCCTGATTTTGCATCATGTGAGCTGGTACAAAAGGCATTAGAATTGACATCAAGACTCTCAGCAGCTTTGCCAGGTGCCATCTTGGCCATAACACGCTGCAGGAGCTGTCACTGAAGTCCCTGTCCTGTGCTGGACTCAGAGGTCATGATGGCTGGTGGTCCTCATGATCCTCATGGTCCTTGGCCACGCACATAAGACCCTGCTGCCTGCAAGGGTCCAGCCTGCAGCAGCGCTTTTCCTGTCTGGTGTCTGAGCCCTGGCTTTTCTCCAGCTATGCTGCTTCCTTGAGTGATCTGATCTGTGTCAGCTGTCCCTGTGTCACTGTAGGCTGAAATGTACCTTAAAGTCTACACATCTATAAGGAGAGTTGTGCCTGTGTCTATAAGGCAAAGGAAGGTATTCAGGCACCAGGAGACTTACCTCTCCCTCCCACTAATCCCTTCTGCAGAGCTCCTGGGATTAACCGAGGGGAAGCAGAAGGACGTGTGCCTGGGTTCAGGTCCCAGCCCCAGCCCCAGCCCCATCTGGATTCCCCAGCTGGAGGTTTGAGCTCTTCCCATGGCTGAGATTCCCTTCCGCTGTTTCGTTAGTGAGGCCGTGCTGCTGGCCCCCATTCATTCACGTGTGCTGCGATGTGCTCAGCCCTCCACCCACAATTCCATCCATGAGACTGTCTTGAAACATCTTCCAGGTCCTCAGTTTATTAAAAATGCATATAAAAACAAATAAAAAGAAGTAAAGAGTCACTCCTATTAGGCAACTGATGTTTACTGGCCCTTCGGGTCCTCCCCGAGGCAGGTTTTGCCGCATGTCATTTGTGAAAGCTTTTCAGGTTAAGTGTAAAAGAAATTTAATTTCAGCTTTTCGAGTAGTGTATTGCAAGTCATCATCAAAGGTTGCTGCAGCCCTTTGGCTCCGAACACAGAGGGAATCTAGCAAGACTGGGCAAACAGCAGCAGTCCAGGAGGATGCCAGGTGTATGTGAGTTTTCTCTTCTGTGTGCTGCTACAAAAAAGGAGTGAGAGCACTGAATTGTGCTGGGCTGACAGGCTTGCAAACCCAGGCAGGAGAACACACTCGGGTCTGAGTTCCTCCAGACACCAACCCTGACGGACCACGGTGGTTTCCACCAGCTGGTTTGGTTTGTTTTGATCTTCAAGTGCCACCATACTTATTTAAATGGCCTTTGGTACCGAGTTGTTCAAAAATTGTCCTTGTTCAGAAGTTTCAGAATAACCTGCAGCGATCCTTGCCCCTCATGCCCAGCTCCTGAGCTCTGCCACTCCTGGCTCAACTCCCTGGGTCCCGAGCTCAGGGGGGACTCTCAGAGCAACAATTCGCTTCCATCCTCACCCTGGGTCAGTTTGGAAGATCTGAGCCTCAACGTTTCCCATGGCCTGAATTTAAATTCCATTTCTCCCATTTTCCGGCAAATCGCTCCACCTCACAGAGCTTTTCCAGTAACTAGGCATTGTTGGCACAGAGAGGCCAGGCCCATTATTATTGTATTTACTCTGGACCCCAGCTTCTCCTTCTCATCCAATAAATCCATTTGAGAGCAAGGGTTTTGATAGACACTTTAATAGAGCTCTCCTTAACCTGACCATGTTAATGATTTCTTGGGGGCTGGCTGTGTGCCAGCTCGTGCAGCTCATTAGGGTTTTTTTTTTCCTCTTTGTTATGAGATGGATCTTCTTCTTCTTTCTCTCCCCCCTCTCCTGCGCAGTGAAGGTCACTGCTCCTTCTCTCCAGCTCCTGGAGTCCAAACCCCAGCACTCATCCCCTGCTCGTGCACTTTGTGGCCCAAAGGCCATGAAGACTCCCAACTCCCTGGCAAACACCTTGAGCCCCTGTAGACAACAGGAATATCAGGACAGTTTACTTCTACTGTGTATACTGTTTTTTTTAGAAAGCACTGATTGACCTGATCTTAACTGGTGATAGAGAGGGAGAAGGGAAGGAGATCTCTTCTTACTTGACGGGAAACCACTGCTGAGCTGTGCACTCCTGACATTGCTGGCTCAGCCAGAATTTTCCAGCTGTGGTGTTTGGGGAACTAGCTGCTGGACTGTCTTCTTGCTGATGAGCTCCTCTAACAGCAAAGAGTGTTTTTTTCCTCATCAGGAGGAAGAACAACTAAAATTTTCTGTTCAAATAATATCACATCTTTTCTCTTTCTACTTTATCCTACAGGGAGGGTCATGATGAAGGAAACAAATGACATGAGCTCAGGAAGCTGTACAGGGACTCAAAGGAAATAAAAATTGATTTTGAAAGGATAAAATGTTTTGACTTCCATGATGGAACAAGCAATTGTCCATGGATTTGCTGTGCTCCAGAAATGGAACTTCATGCTAAAAAGAGATTTTATGGAGCTCAAGCTATTATCGGATGATGGAGAGCTCCCAAGCCAACCCTCATTCTCCAGCTGGCTTCCTAGCAGAGTTGCTCTGATAGCATAATATATCCTGGTCATAAGTATTGAGATTCAGCCATCATCAGCCAGTATAACTACACATATAAGCGAGTAGCAGCACATAACTCCAAAGGCTTCTACCAAACCAACTAAAGGAGATACTGGAAAAGCACTGGGATTCCAGGAAGGTTGTTCTCTGAAGTTAGAAACATCTTATGAGGAAACACTACAAGGTGCTTCTGTTGCCGTCTGTGCAAGGACTCAGGTGCGTATTAGGTACCACGGTGGTTCCTGGTGAGCCTGAGGGGACAGGAGAGAGGCCACACTCCCACTCTGCAGGTGCACAAGTCCCAGCTCACAGTAAGTAACTGCGATAAAGAAAGTTGTGGACAGATTCAACGACCAACGGGGATCCGCTTTCTGATTGTTTGGCTGAAAAGCCATGAATGTGAAAGCTATTTTCACTTATAAGCTTTCTCAATACTCAGGTATTTCTTTTGAAAATCAGATTCCTGCAGGTGTAATCCTCAGTTTTCTGAAGATATAATCTCCTCTCAATGGCTTTCTTGAGTAGGTGGAGTTTAAATTTTGGTAAATGCTTTCACTTTGTTCCTTTTCTGGCCACCAAGGCTGTGCTGGCACTAGATATCAGCACTCCAGTAACACAGAGACTACACCAATCACAGGCAGCACCAACACGAGCTTCCAGTCAGGATGCAAACCAAGGTGTTCTGTGACATTTAGGAAACAATCCGTCACTGCATTATATACACAGCATTTTTGTTTTCATGTCCTCTGGGCCTCTGTATAGCTGTCACCTGGGTGAAGCATGTGTAGCAGTCGGACCCACAGCATTCAGCACCGCCTCACTGATACCTGCTACAGGGTAGTTCCTTTAATTGGATAAGGGAAAAAAATCTCTGTTCCTGTACCGGAGCTTATTTCACCACTGAGTTACACTCAGAGTTGCAGGTTTCGCCGGGAAACAAAAGTCTGTGTGTCAAAATACAGGGAGAGAGAAAATGTAGCCTTTCCACTCAGAAATCTGGCAGTCCAAGCACCAATCGAGATGATCAAGGACGGACTTTTGAGACTGGTTTTACATCTGTGTCATTTTCAAGTGTGCAGTAAATCTTCCCCCAGTAGATAATCCACTTAAGATGCATGTCTCTCTACATTCATCATTCCTGGGCTCCCCTCTTGCGTATTCCATAGGTAATTGCTGCGCATACACTTCATGTCATTTACCTTTCCAAATCATATTTCTCATTCTAATTGAAGGAGCAGGTTTTTATTGTTAATGAGGGCCTTGTACATGGAAAAGATAGTTTCACGGTGGTGTTTCTAAGGATGAGATCTGTCCTTCCCAATAGGTTTCCTGCACAGCGAAAGAAGAACGAGCATTTTAGGGAAAGCCATCACCCCATTCCTTGCCCCAGAGTGGTGAAGACAGCTCTTGAGTTTCACCAAGCTCTCTGAATACACCATGGACTTGCAGCTTCACTGAGAGAGGATCGCACCTGTGACTGCATCCTTTCTGAGCCCATACCTGGTGCAAACCAACAGAAGCTCTGACAACCACAAATGATACCAGGGTCTAGATCTCTTCCAGCAGAAGAAAATGATAAACCCACTCCACAGTCCAACACCACTGCTTCATGTATTTACAGCAGATGTTTCTCCCAGGGTTTTTAAGATGATGTCTTGCTTTTGCCCTCTAGGAAAAAAACACTCTTAGGCATTCTATTCTAACAGAGAGAATTTAATTCAGGACCTATATCTGGATTTTCATTGTCATGTTACAGTTGGTCTGCTTTTGAATTACTGCCCCAGCCACAGAGAAAATTCTCATTATGCAGCACCCACTTTGTGCAGAAGGTGCAAAAGGCAGAGTCCTTTTGTTTTACACATTCAGCTTTCCAAAGGAATTCACAATAATATTGCAATTCCATAGGCAATTTGAAACATTCAGGGCATTCCTGAAATTCAGAGCAGAGCTAGCTGTCACCTGCAATAGCATCTCACAGGCTGGAGTGACGAGCCTGGGACTGGGTCAGAATCTGCCCGTTTTTCCACAGATCTGGAGGAATCCTGCTGATTTTATTAGGCTTAGCTCTGTTTTACAGTGAGGCTTACAGCTGAGTTTGGTCCATTCTAACTTATCTTGGCTAATTCCACCTTTTCTATTCTTCAGGGTCACAACTCTCTTTTGGGGATCAGCCATGAGGGCTGGATCTGCTCCAGAGCACCTGTGGTATTTTGATAACTTCAAATATTGCTAACTTCTCATATTCAAATATACAGCTTGCAGACAGGGGCAAAGTTTAACGCACTCTAATCAACTATAAAATGAACCCTGAGCTCGAGTTACACTTTAAAAGAGGGTCTTTTTTATGCTGGTCATTAACTGCAGCAGGGATATTCCTTCCTAGAGATTTGTTACTAATGACTGCTGAAATTACCGATTTCAATTAACTATGTTACATTTATATTGAAATACAGTTGGTGCTGCTCCAGGGAAATATAAATACTGAAATGAGAGCTGGTGCCTCCTCTGTTAAAGACCTGCAAGAACAAACAGGACGTGCAGCACCCTTTTAGTTCTGTGGAGTAGAGATGCTGGACCCTCTTTCTCTGTCTTTATTTTTTCTCCCCTTCCCTTTTTTCCTCCTCTCTCTCTCTCTCTCTCTCTCTCTCTCGCTGTTAAGAGCATCTCCCCCTCCTGCAGCCATCTGATTCTGCTCCCTGGAATGACAATGCCCCCAGGGACTCGTCACCCTCCCAGCCTACTGGCTCAGTGCCTTTTGGCTTTTGAGATATTGGTGTCATTGCTTTCTGCCTCCGTGGCCTTTTTCTCATTCCGGCCACGTTGCTGCTGAGGGACATCCAGTGCTAAGCCACCAAAATGGGATTGCACAAACTCTGCACGTTAATTAGTTCAATGCATCTCTCTGCTAGGGAAGGAAGGAGGGAACTGTTGCTAATAGCAGACATTTTGAAGGAGGTTATGCAGGGCTGTGGGGTTCAGAGAAAAGGAAGTGAAGGGGAATGGCCCAGCTCTAGCATTTTAAAACTAATTCCAGGCTTCAGAACCCGCAGAGTTTATTATTGAGGGTCTCCTTGCCTCCATCTCTTCTCTTTTCCTGCTCAGCACTTTGTGCTGTTCTTTGAGATCCAAGCCCACATTTCTCCCTCTCCTCTCATCACTCAGCCTTTAACATTCAGCAAAACACGACTCAAGCCCTTGCTTCCCACAAGAAGTCAGCTGGACTGGGCTGGACCACGCAGACGTCTCACAGCAACGCAGAAGGAAAGAGGTGTACAAATCACCTGGTTTCCCCCAAAAAAGGTCCTGACAGCTGCACTGTCACTGAGTCCTGATCTCCGGCTCACAGATGCCAGCCGAGGTGCTGGGCAAGGGTTGGAGAAGACAGATGTGGGTCTGCCTCCGTGCCACCCATCAAGCCCCAGAGCAGCCTGCTCCGCTTACCCAGGCAACGGGAGACACGTGTCTGTGTCCATCGGGTCCCACTGGCATTAAAGAACTCTGTAATTACTCTCAAAGGTTTCTATTATGCACAAAACTGTCATTAACTCCCAGTGGTGTGATTGCCCTTTATTGATAATATAGAGCTCAGCAATCCACAGCCATGGCTTATTGTGCTTGCTCATAGTGGAAGGAAATGAACCTGCCATCCTTCCTCTCACAGCTTGCTATTAAGGTATAACAGGCACATGAAGGCTACACCCACCCTGACCTGCATTTGCCCACAACTGAGGAATCACTCCTATCTGCCTGAAAGGATACCCACCAGCTCCTCTTAACCCCTTGGGCACCTCTGAGCTATGGGCCCCGAAAGGAGAGATGGGAGGGAAGGCTATAGACCCCAAGACCATGGACCACAACTCAGCAGTGCTTCCTGAAACACTTGTGGTGAAAGGGGACATGGGTCTAATGGGTGACCTTCGGTGAGATTCAGCAGAAACACTGGGTAGATTTGCACAGGCTGAAAATCAAAATTCTGCGGTCATGGGCAATCTGGTCTTCTCTTAACATAAAAATATGAAAGCATTCCCTCCACAAATACTTCTCGTTGCCTTTAGGTGATAAAGAGGAGCAGCTCTAGGTGCATTTTTCACCATCAGCCTTGCCCGTGCCTTGTCGCTGAGGGAGAGAAGATGGAAAAAGGCAGAGGAGAGGCTGCTGAGACTCCAGTCCTTGCTGGAACCGTGTCCATCAATCTCGGGGTACAGTAAAGCCTGATTTGAACCCAGCTTGTGGCACGTACTCCAACGCAGGGACCACAAAGAAATAAAATAGAAATCAGGAATAGAGGCCGCTGGGTTTTGTCGGAACATTATTGCTCGGTCTTGTTTCCAGTCACTGCATCTGTATAACAACATCACTTCTATACCATGTAATTAGACACCTAATTTATTAAACAGCAACTGCAGTAAGCAGAGAGTGGGAGATATACTTATCTTCTGACAGAGGAAATACATTATGGGGGAGCATATACTTTCCTGACTCAGCCTGTGCTGCTTCCTAGCAGTTAGAACACTTGAGAGGAAAATGTTTTCTTGGTGTAGACTTTGGACCAGCCCTCAGGAGAGTCAATTCTGCTTGTGCTGCCCGGCCACAGGTCTGCTGCGTGACCTTGGGCAAGATGCTCAGCCTTGCTGTCCCTCGCTTGCCATGAGTGAAATGAAAACAACAGTCTGGCTTTTTTCCCGCACGTTACCTACTTTGTTCTACTTTTCTTGTTAACTTTTCCAGGAAGAAGCTATACATCGTGTTCTGCTTCTGTCGGGCTCTGAGCACACAGTGTCCCCTCTTCTCTCCGTGGTCCCCAGTAATAAGTGTCTTTCCTGGCAGCAAGGTCAAAGCAGCTGATTTCGCAGGCTGCGAGAAAAAGGCAGCACATTCTGAGGTTTGCATCTTCCAAGGTGAGAGTCAGAGAAACAAAGCAAATGCCATCGTTCTGGGTCCTCGGGAAGACATTGTGTGAAATTCAGCCAACCAAAAAAAAACCAAAAATTTCTGACAGAGATGAAAATGATGATAGCCTGCTTACTTGCCCATGGGAAAATGCATGAGACCCAGGTCTTCCAGGCTTCATAAGCCTGAGGCTAAAGAAAATGTTATCTTTTTATTGAGGCCTAATGTACTGACAACACTACAGTGTGTGAAACAAAATGTCCTCCAGTGATTCCCTGGTAAGCCCCGGTGAACAGCTTGGCTGGTAGAGGCTTTGGCTGAAGCCCCATAAATTTAACATATGGTTTTGCACTGGGTGCAGTGGACCTTAGGAGGACACTGACACACGGGAGTGCTCGACACCCACCGGTACATATATGGCCAGCGAGAAGGCTATGTCCTCGGTGACTGAGAAAAACCAAAGCTCTCTTTGATCCCAGGTCCTGGAGGATATTTAGAACATAAATCATTCTCATCCGTTCTTCCCATATCGTGTTAGTAGACCTACATTGTCACAGCTGACCATGCTGGGTAAATAATCTAATGTAATTACAGGGTAAAGAAATGGCAAATTCTCTTCTAAACCAGAGTAGAGCTTGCATTTATTATTTATTAGAGGCAACCAGCAGAAGAGAGCAGGTTACGTGGTAATTACTTTTTGACCTCCTGGAGGTAATTGCATAATCATTTGCAGAGAATTGCTATTACAGTTGGGTGAATCCTGCAAGCCATTTTATGTGAACAGTCATTTGAATTTTTAAACTAATTTTCACCTAACTATGGAGTTCTGATAAGGTCGTCCACCACCTCAGTGTCTGAACAGCTTTTTTCCCTGCCTTTTTGGGGGCCTTTGTGTTTTTCAGATATTAAAGTAAATGAGCTAACTGGCAGCAATACTCATATCTATTTGATCAATCACCCGGATAAGCTTAGCCCAGCCTTTCAGTGGTTAAAAACTGCTCACAAGTTTTAGATCTGGGCAGAGAGGTGGTTCCATTTCTGCTGGTACTGTCAATAGGTCAATGACTGTGGAGTTTTCCTCTCTGGAGTGAAAATCAAAGTGCTGAAATTCTCCATGAAAATGCAGCCTCTGATGTGGTCACCTCCCCAGGACAAGCAGACTTTGAAACAGAATCCAAGGGCAATGGGCTTGCTTGGCTTGCCTTTATTGGATGCCCAGGTCTCCAGCAGCTCAGGACTGCCAAAACCTGGGAGCAGGCACTAACAAGGCATTTCCTGGAAGCTTTACTAGGTTTGCCACAGCTTTAGCTCCGTCCTGAAATAGAGATTTGTGACACATGGGATGACCTGACCTCTGGACATTCCTCTCTCTCTCCATGAACTAGAGAGGGAGACAAAAAGACTAACTCAGGGCAGGCAGCCAGAGTTGAGCAAGACAAATCTCATTTTGACTTCTCCTTCAGTCTTCTTTACCTCTTCCCTAATTTTATGGGTATCCTGAAGCCAGGCCCTAGAGCTCTGATATTGGCAGTTCTTCTTAAGTTCTCGAAATTCTGAAATAGCTTTATTTATGATTGAACTGTTACACTTGGGATCCCATCTGGAAAAAACAATATTCAAAGCATCAAGCTCACTGCACAATCTTCTGTGGCACACAAGTAATTTTTTTGTAACACCCCTCCCAGTCTGCCACTCCCTTCATCTTCTCTTCAGAAGCCATGAGGACCCTGAGGGGACAACAGAAACCCTCCAGAGAAGTTTTACCCCATCTGAAGTTTCTCCATATTGCTCACCATGCAATAGTTGAGACTATGCTGTTTTAAAATTTATAGTGTAATTGATTTCTTTATAAATCATTCAGCTCTTATTATTTATTAATTCTTCTGTCAAGGTTAATTTGAAATACTTCTAAATAAGGCTTCCTGACAACACCTTTGTTTATGAGATTGACAGCATGCCACTGCACGCTTCTCCATTGCTTGCAAAGGCAATCTGCACAGACTCACGTCCCAAGAAAGGTGATCCCGCTTCATTCCAGAAGAAGGATGCAATGCAAATCACCCGCAGGTCCTGCAGTTGTTTGTCATTAATATTGCAGAATGGGGCTTGTGTTGTCTGAACAAGATTCAGATTAAAATGTCACGTGTGAGGAGGAGAGGGGTGGACAACTTGCTGCCATAACTTTGCAGGAAGTCAGCCCAACAAGACACCAGGCATGAATTCAGCTGATGCGTGGGTCTGAAATTGTGAAGAAACAGCGAACCAGGATTTCTCAGATCATCTGAGGTGCAGCAATTACACTTTATTCTGGTGGATTTGAGTATACACAGAAATATTCAGCGGGCGCTGCTCATTGAGAGGAATCACCAAGAAACATGGAATCATGGAATCATGGAATTGTCAGATCTGGAAGGGACCTCTAGAGATCATCCAGTCCAACTCCCCTGCCAAAGCAGGGTTGCCCAGAGCACATCACTCAGGACT
>JAOQGH010000007.1:7558328-7573376 GCA_025769975.1 Gallinago jamesoni | reverse complement strand
CTAATTTGGTATCATCAGCAAACTTGCTGAGGATACACTCTGTCCCCTCGCCCAGGTCATTTATGAATATGTTGAACGGGACTGGGCTGCATATTGACCCCTGAGGGACACCACTGGTCACAGGCCTCCAACTTGACCCCGCTCCATTAATTAGATATCTAGAAACAGCAGAGCTTAAGGTACAAACTACAGGTGAGGACCATCAGGAATCAAAAGAGCATGAATATGCGTGGTGTCTTCTGCAGATAATATATCTTCCTACCTATCTTTAATGTTGCCTTCCTCCTTTGGCTGTTTTAGCCTGTGAGGACCAGACAGCAAAGCCCAGATGTCTTTTAATATCTGGGAAGCACCTGATGGTACCATAAGAGCAGTCATAACTGCAGACATTTTGCACTGCTCCGTGTGGCTCATAAACTGCTGACTCTCACGGCTGCTGTCTGGCGCATGAATAGAGACTCTTGGCTGGATGATTACATTTAAATGACATCCGCTGCGCGTGTTTTCTTTTCAGCTGGTAATATTTCAGGTTTCTGTTCCGTGACAGCAGCTCTGCAGCTGAGGTCCACAGCCCGGGTCCCTGCCCTTTCCATTCCCGTGCTGGGGCTTCGGCAAAACGTTGCCGGCTGGAACTCGTCTCTCTTTTTCCAGCTCTCTCAGGAGAGGTCCATTTATCTGCCACCTTGCCCTGTGCAGCTCGGATGCTTCCCCTAATGTGTTTTTTTGTTTGGTTGTGGGTTTTTTTTTCCTTACTGTAGTGTGAATTAGCACAAACCTTTCTTGGAATTTTGACTCGGTTTAGTAAACAGTCAATGAACAGGAGGAGAACCAGCTCAAAAAAAAGACCATATTGAGCGTAGTTGAGAAAGGGGGAGTTGCTGGATATTCTGGTGCACCCAGGCTGTGGTTACCAATTTCTTCTCAACTGTGCAGCAAAAGTGCCCAGAGAAGTAATTATTTTAACTTCTAAGTCAATCTTCCTCTACTTAAATTCTGTTCATTAGAACAGGATTGTGTGAAAGGTACCACAGCGCTCGCTGGCATTAGCTATTGAGATAGATTCAAAGGTGACAAAAATTCAGGATTATGCCACGCAGCTGTAAATTTAAATAATTTAAGGTGAGCTCTTGTGGATCAGTGTGAGCTGGTGTGCAGAGATGAGGACTGGCAAGGAAGGGGCACAACATCAGGCAGTGACTTGAGAGACGTGAGGGGAGCAAGGTGGTGCTCACAAACTCCATTTAATAACCAAACTGACCCAGTAGGAAGGAGATTCCTATTCAAAACACTTGAAATGGGATATCCCTGCCAAGAGGCTGTTCTACCTAGAAGGTTTATCCTGACCCTTAAAAAGTCCTTTCCTTTCTCGCTGTTTTCTTTTGCCTCCCATATTTTGTTTTTTTTCTGTCCAGGGTTTTCAAGGCATGCTAAGGAGGTTAGGAACTGTCTCTGCAGGATGTGGATGTCTAGTCCTTTGAAATTTTTAACCTAAAACTTCAAGGCCTTCAAAGCAGGAAAAATATCTCACTTTCTGTTTGGAGAGCACCAGGCATTACCATCCCTGGTATCACAGCTTGCTGGGTATTGGATAGAACAAATGACAAAAAATTACAGCAGCAAATGTAGCACAGTGCATTTAGAGGTTTGGGGTTTTTTTACATAAAATTTTACCAATACCTAAAATTATGTCTTTTTTTCCACAAGTATTTTATTTATAAAATCTCACAAAGCATTGAACTGGCCAGTCATACAAGATGTTTGCAAGTTAGTTATTCACCTGGTACAAATAAGGGCTGAAATATAACAGCGTCCAATGAATAAATTATTTGATGAGCATTATCCTGCTAACTCCATGCATATCTCTACTGTAAAGGAGCTCCGATAACCTTGTGTTTCCTACAATGCTGTCCCCCAGCCCTCACTGCCCCCCATTCTTCCCATATAAAGCCCTCTTAGATAAGAAGAAGAGATGATTATTAAGATGGAAGCAGAAGAGCATCCACCAAAGGAATACCAATGAAGCAGTATCTTGGTGAATACATAAACGGAGCCCTTTTCCAATAAACCATCAGATATAGGCAAAAGAGTGACAAACAGTAAGTGATTCCTGTCATCAGCAGAATTCACATGGGAGCCTCTGGTAATTGGCATTTTCTCTCTGCAAAAGAAAAGAGATTTAAAGATTTGGGGAACGCCGAACAGTGCAGTACAGGGAGCCATCAGTCAGCAGTGACCTGGACTGGCATCAGCGTAGGGATGGAGAGGAGCAGAAACGCCTCTATAGAGCGTGGAGAGCTTACCCAGGGAGTGTGCAATGAGCTCAGGCAGGAATTTATGGTGGATAAAGAGCCATTATTGAGGGGCAGCTTTGCAGACTGGAGCCCTGGAGCAAATCCAGAGCTCTGGGTAAGTGGCTGCAATGCCGCTAACATCAGTTGTGTTTCACACCAGCTCTGGATTTAGCTACTTGTCTCCGCAAAGTAGAAGGGTAAATGGCTTGTGTTAGGGGACCTACAGTATCACTGGAGTCAGTTTTAATAAAGTCCTACTGACAAACACCCACAAAGTCTGTCTTATTTATCACAGACAGAGCAGTCCAGATGCCCGAGGAGACAATCCGAGGTATCCCTTCTCCTGCAATTAGCTTGAGAACCCCCAGTGCTTACTTAGGCAGCAGATATACAGCTTCTCCATGGGAAGGGGAGAGGAGCAGAGACATCAAGAGAGCCCTGAATCTGGCCCTAATCCCTCCAGCCCCACAGTTTGCTCAGCTGCTTTTTGGGCACAGCTCTAGAGGTAATGGTAGGGGAAGGGCAGGCAAGACACAGGGTACAATAAACATGTAAAATCATTTTATGGTACCACATTTCCAAGGTAACGTTGTAGGAGAGCAGTATTGTTTAGAATTCTTATTTTGCTCACTTTCATTAACTGTTATTTCCAGGAGCTTCATTTCATAATAGTTATCTCCACTGTCATCAGCACTCCCCTCATCCTGTGTTTGTTCTGTCTCTCTGTTTATTTTGCTGATCTTTTTTTTTTTTTTTTTCCTTCTTCCCCATTACTTTCTTCTTAAGTAATATTACATGAGGTGGAGAAGAGCTGGCCATCTGAAAACTGACCTCTTTCAGCCCCATTCTTTCTCTTCATTTTAAAATTAAAACGGAAAGCTGAGAAATGGGACGACTGGATTTATTTCTCTTCCTTGCTGCTGGCTGGCTGTGTTAGCCTGATGAAAACTCCAGATCCATCTCCAGTGAATTTGTGGCTCTGGACAACCTACTGTTTCTATACTGCTGCAACAGGAGAATATTCAATAAGCCAGACCTAATTGTTTGCACGTACTTGAGTCTTTACACACCCAGTAAGGAAGCTCATGTACATACTTTGGCTTCAACCTTGAACCTTGGTCACTTCTGTTCCCTCCCAAGTGTGCCCACTTTGCAGTTCTCTGTATGCCTCAAATGACTCTAAATCACACATCGTAGGGTGAAAAGATCATAAAGGAACAACAAAGGATCAGCAAACATAAAATAGAAGAACGGCAGCCTCCCCACCTTACGCTGCAAAAATCAAAAGGAGTTTTCAAACAGCCCCATTTCCAGTCAGCTGGAGATTTAATTCACACAGTAATTTACTGTGTCTGCACTTTTTCTGCCCCCCACCCCCACCCTTTGCTTATTCTTTTTCTCTGTAGCTACTTTTTTCTTGGCCTATAATAAGAGGAACCTAATGACCGAGCCTTACATGCAAATAAGCATTTCCCTCCAGTGTGTGCTGGGCAGAGGGGGAATGATATGGGAGATTCATGAAAAAAAAAAAAAAAAAGAAAAGAAAAGAAAAAGCATTTATTGTTAAGGGCTTTTGTATTGTAAAGTAATTCTAGTATTTCAAGAAAAGGGGACAAGTTCACATAGAAAATTATGCCAACTGAGACTGTTTGAGTCTGCAATTTTCTTTGCATGCCATTGGGGAAGTGATCACTCTGAATTTGTGGGTGTCCATGTCCAGCCCAGCACTTCTGTTCCCAGGGAAGTCCAGGGCTCTTTTTTTGTTAACTATTTCTGGTGAGAGAGGTGTTTTCCTGGTGATTTTTATTAGATAATGGCTCAGTGGGAAACTGAGCAGAAGAAACATTTTCATAATTGATAGCTCAATTTCAGTCCTGAAAACACTCAATGGCTTTTTCAGGCTCACTAACACTGGATATTATTAGAAATTATAAACTGAGATGTGGCTGGAGCATATCAAAATGGACAAGTACCAAAACCTGCAGGCTTGATGGGTTTCTACTTGCAGGGAGGGAATGTGTGAAGGAATTCTTTCAGAATTTCACAGAATTAAGCACAAGAAAAAATCTTTTTTGGGGGAAAAATAATGGGTGTAGGAGTGCTAAGCTGCAGGGCTCCATCAGGAGCCATTATGATGTTTTATATGTAAGGAAAAATGAAGCTTAGAATAAGGACTATCATCAGAATTTTCAAGGGAGATTTTCCAAAGGATCTGGTTACCCTGAGACAGAAGACAACTGGTTTAATCTCTCCCCTCACTGTGAGAGCAACTGATTTTTGGTCTCAGCTCCCAGAAGAACACCCACTAGATTCTGTATCTGTATCTTCATCTGGAAGGAGAATCAGAGAAGAAACCTGCTATTTTGCTCTTGGCAACATGTATTTCTTACGAAAGCACTTTGTGCTGTCCCAGGTGGTGTAGCTCATTGAACACATTGACTGTTTTTTATTTTCAAAGGCTAAAAGAAGGGTTCAATGGGGCCTTCAGGAAGGGGGTGGAGGTGATAAGACCTAATGGAGATACAGATATTTACTGAACATATGAACACTTTGTTTTCCCCATCAGCAGGACACTCTCTCGGATCTCTAGTTCATTCTCCCATGGCAGCGTAAGCTGGTCCCCTAAAAGAGTGCTCCTCAAACACCTGAATCCTAAGTGTCCCATAACCTTACTGGGAAGGAAGAAAGGAAATTGATGCATCTTCCTAGATACTGCAGTCCCAGAGACTACCAATTTTACTGGAGTAAAACGCATGATACCGGTTCATCTATTGCCCTAGTTTCACCACAATGAATGCTATAATTGGAGAAGAAGGAGGGTTTGTGGTATTTCAAGGACTACCTTCTGATGTTTTCCTCTAGTGGAGATAGAGTGAAAAATTCCTGCAAGAACAAATATATCTGGACTCGCCATATAACAGACATTTTTTCTCTCATGATGCTTCTGTGGTGGAACAGCTGAAGAAACAACACATTTCTACTTTCCATGTTAGCCCTAGAAGTCCTCAGCATCTGTTTAACCACAGCCGGCCTTGAATAGTTGCACTTGCTTTGCAGCCATGGCTAAGTTTCAGCCTTTATATATTCTGTTCTTGCAAGGACACACAAGCAAGGGGAGCTGCTTGCCTCCAAGCATCCCTTTCTGAAAGGCAAAGTCACCATAGAAGACCTCACCATGAATATATCCTTCCTCAAGGCAGAGATTTTATTGCTGCTTTATTAAGTTGCCAGGGGACAACATCATTGCCCTGAAACTGATGTTAGGAAAGTGTGTGCAATAAATGCACAAGGCAGTGCTCTGCTGCAGTGATGTTATTTCTACTACGTGCATGCACCATGCCATTTTATTCCGACTAGAGTCAGCAAGAGCAGAGCTGGTGGAGGTCCCAGGGATGTTTAGAAGAACATCAAGGCTACTATACGACCAGGAGAAACTCCATCCTAGAAAGGGCCTCATAGCAGGAATCATCTCCATTTCTGATTTCTTTTTAATTTAATAGCATCTCCATCTCACCACCGTGAACATGTAGCATCACTGAAGGAATGCAGATATTAAGCATTAAAAAGTGTCAAGATGTGTCTTAGTCATACTGATGATGAAGGAGAAATACAGTTATATATTAAGTCCTTGGAAAGAGCTATCTTAATGTCTGGCTTCCAGGGGGATGCCCTGCTGCATCCTGCTCACTGGAGGTAGAGACAGCCTCTCCAAAGAACACGTGATGCTGAGTGCCACTGATTCCATCTTTCAGAGCCATGGAGCAACCATAACAGAAAGAAATAGAAAGGCATATGTATTATGGTCATAGAAAGGGTCATAGAAAGACCTGTATTAAACACTGATGCAGCCAACCCACAGTTAATTCAGAGTTTTTTTATTAATAGAAACAGAACTTTTCAGTTTAGTCTTTCTATGTAGGCATCAACCTGAGGGGTCATTGATTACTTTAAAAGCTATGGTTTTTCTTTTTTTTTTTTTTAAGTGGATAGCTGCAAGCTTTGCTTTCTTTTAATGCAAATGATCTTATTTGGACCTGCTGACACTAGAAACCATTACATGCCTTCTGAATCTAGCATGGAGGCAGAGAAAAGAGAATATTGCATCAGCTCATTTTATAAGAGCTCTTTAAACTGGGAAGAAGATTAGAAAATAGAAAGAAAGAAAAATAAGGAAAAAGAACCACAACCTTAAGAGAGGATTTACCGGTTCTCTATCCCCTGGCATTCCCTCCTTCTCCCTGTCCTTCCCTTCCATCGCTTCAGGGACTTACTACAGCCATGGGATTAATGGACACCTAATGCCATCTCTGCTTTACAGCCTGGAAAGTCTCGTCTAGTTTACATTGATTTTTCTTTTCTGATGCATTTGCAGAATCTGAGATACCGATGGCGGGAAACATAGATAAAGAGGGAAGACGTGAGAAAAAGATACATCCTCTGCCTCACACTCCCAGTACTGAAAATGCTTCTAGAATTTGGAGCCTGCAGATACTTCCAGCAGCAAATACCCACTTACTCTTTCCTGCCATCACAGAGGACATAGGAAGGGCAGCAGTGATAATCTCGCTCTCTGGTGGGCTGGTGTTATCCATCACTCAGGAACAGATAGGGAATGCGTTGCCTTACAACAATTCCCAGTGCAAGGAGGTCTCTCTTGTGTGATTTGGCACTATGCTCCTTTTTATTGTAGTTCTATTTTTATTATAATTGCTATTAGCAAGACTAAGGTAATTTCCCAGGGTCTTCTCCATAAATGAATGGACACAATGGTCATACCCATGAGGAAGCTAATACCTACCCTCCTGGCTGTGCAGAAAACGTGATGTTAAATGCAGAAGAGTGATGGGGAAATCTCACAAGTCTGAATGATATCAGAAACACTAGGGGAGGGCTAGGACTAGGGTTTTTGGGAAACCAGACTTTTGCTGGGTCACCAACCTTCTTGTGCACTACTCACCATCCTGTCATCCCAGTGACTTCACCCCAATCAGGGAAGGGTACTGGTCTCCACCAAACCTTACCTCTCCACATAGAGAGGAGAAAGAAAGTTGGAGCACAGCTGACTCTGTTTAGCAGTATTGCTCTTTCTCCTCTCAAAGTCCTCAAGTAAAGCAACGCTGTTACACCATGTACCTAAATGGTGAAATCCCACTGCATGTCAGCAGGTCAGGTCAGATCAGCTTTTGCAAGAAGATTAGTGGGGTAGAAAGAGCTCCATAAGCCTACTGACAGTCCCCCAAACCTCACCAGTAACACTGCAGTCCTCGACAGCTCTGCAATATTTTGTTAATTAGTATCGTGTACGCGTGTCACCTCTCAGTAACACAGAAAAGATGGATGTTCTTTTGGTCAAGATGCTAAATGCTGCCAGAAGCCAGGCTGCTTCTTAGAAATAGTGACAAAAACCACAGTGCCAGAAAGAACAGAAAGAAAATGCCATCCTGTGACCATGTCCCAGTCTCATCTTCAGCATCTTTGCTGTCGCTTTGTAAAGCTGCTGGAACAGAAGATCAAGGAAAGGCTGGGAATGATGTTTAAAGATCACCCAACACCAGCTGGGGTCCATCTTCCACTGGCTCGGTGTATGAGTTCTTTCTTAGTCTGCTTTAGATGACTCTGGTATCTTTAGGTATCTTAGAGGTTCCTTAACAGGCAGTTTGGACTCCCTGTTAGGCACCAGTTTAGATATGCAGCAGAGATAAAAAGAGAGGACTTTGCCACGCCACTCTCTGCGAGCGAGTGACAGGTTGTATTTCAGGAGCGGCAGGAGCCGTTTGGCTTTGAGTGATGGTGCTGCTCAGGTGGTTATGAAGGCATCTCATTTCCCTTCAACCACCCCATAATGCAGGCTCATTTCCACAGCACCCTATTGTATTGTGCCAGCATCTCAAGGCAAGTGGGTCACGAAGCTTTTTCCCACTCTGACTTCCCAGTTCCAAGCAGTTCTTCTCACTCTGCCATGAAAGGGAGTAAATTGTTGTTCAAACAAGTGTGACCCTGTGCTTTGCTGTCATCAGGACAGCTTTTTAGAAGACATTTAATGCTTAATATGGAGCTCTTGACAGAAATGAGCTATTCCTTGCTGGGCTCCTGACAGACTGCTGGAGAGTCCCAGGAGGAACAAAGGAGATTTATCGGAAAGAGGGTTTTTCTACTAAAGGCAAGGAAAAAAAAAATAGGAATGTGGTCGTTAAAAAAGCAAAAAGCAAGAAAATGAAAGGAACCCTGGTGGTAGGTCCTGTTTCCCGTCTAACTGAAGAAAGAGACTTGCAAACATTCATATTAATCTTGGGAAATAACTAGTATCTCAAGTTTTCATTGCAAGAAATTACATGTTGTCATCACGATTATTTATTTATTTTTATTCCAGTTAATAACTACATTCAGGAAATTAAAAGGAAATATAGCATGCAGTTCTGTCGGGAAGATTGTGAGGAAACAGATCAGCAATCAAGGAGAAATAGTATACATATGTCAACAGCATTGTTTCTTTTCCCACGCATGTTTTCACATTTAAGCAAAGCTGGGTTTGTTTATTGTGTTTTGCAAGGCTGGGTTTCATCCTTTTTTCAGGTTATATACAAATATCAGTTGTTTGAGGTGGCTTCTGCAAACCTCCAGAGTTTCTTTTCTTCTGCTTTTGAAATTCTGAAAATTCATATTTTTATTCATTATTCACCTCTCCCATTGTTTCACTGTGAGCAAGAAGAATTAGGTAGTACTTTGACTGACTGACTGCACAGTACGAACAGGGAACACACAGTTTTCCAACACACTCAAAGTCTAAAATCTTTATCATCCTGTGGAGTGAATCCTGAAGGATAAACCAGTGGGAAGAAGTTTTTTAAGGGACTTGGTTGCCTTATTGCTATTCACTTCAATGAAAGTTTGACCTCTAAACTCTTCAGGCGTACTTTGACAATTGTGCCCTGCATCCATGCATTACTGGGTTCAGAAATAATAAAAGAAAGAAATTAAATTTTCAATGAACATGATTTACTACAATGTTTTCAGCAGCTCACATGCAAAAGCTGTGAGGTGGTCCAAACTGTCTACAGCGTGGTACATGGCCACAAGAAAGGTTGGATGCTGTAGGGACTCTGAGATGGATGGGCCAATAAATACAGTGCAAACTGCTCTCCCTTCCCTGAAGTCAGGGCAACGATGCTGAATTTCTTAAGAATCTGGCCTTAAATTATCCAAACTTTCTGGAAAAAACTCCTAAAGAATCCCAGACTTTCTCCCCAGGGAAGTGTGAATGTTCAGAGATTAAAAAGTTTGACAGGGTTCAGAAGTTCACAGTCCCATGCAAGGAGACAAGGCAAGGCTCAGAGGTCTCCACAAAGCTGGAGTTAATCTAGGGAGGGTCGGTCCATTCATGGCAAGTAGATGGGGGAAAGAGGGAGAATTTGCGACAGTATTTCATTGCTCAGGGTGCAATTCATCTGCCCATTGCAGACACAGAGCAGTGGGATAGACTTCAAGGGTGCTCCCCCCCAAAAAAAGCTCAATGAAGACCGTAAAAGCCACCAGCCTAAACACTGAATGCTTTTCCTGAGGACCAGAGGTTTGGCCTTTCACTGCATGATCCTTCCCCTCCAGCTCACACTGTACCGCCCATCAGACTAGCCAAGACCAGATATAATGCTCTCTTTATTGTTTTATTTTTACCACAAAAGCACCTCAGAGAAATAACCAAGGATCAACACCCTGTCACACTGAACATCTTAAGGAAAGAGAATAGAAAGACTATACTGTGCCCCAGAGATCGTCCAATTTAATTGAAATTGCAGGAACACGTCCAGATTTGAGAAAGGGCTCTGTTTATTGCATTATTCTGCAAACCAGTTTTCTCATGTTTGTCAAGAGAGAAAGTTTCCTTCTTCACCTCTCTGTTCTAAGTAAAATCCTGCTTCCCTCATTCCCTTTTTTTCCCCCTCCAAACACAAGAGAAAAAGAGAATGAGAGGTGAGAGCTGATTGAGTGAGCAACAGCAGGGGAAAGAAATGGGTATTTATCAATGTTCCTCTCCTTTTAAAGCACATCAATTCTGAAGCCGCTGACAGAGGTCTTGCTGTAACTGCTGGAAGAACCTCCAGGAGCTAATAATTTTATGTTCAGGCTTATGTAAAACCAGTTTTGATTAATTATTGATGCAAAGTTAGGAAAATGAACATTCGCCGTGCCTTGGCACAGCCCTATCAGATAAATGAAGCTGCGGCGGCCGCACAGCGTGCCGTTCGACCCCCGTTCCTGTCGAGTGGCTTTTCGTTAGCGGGGGGAGATCTGGGTTCCTCATGGGGGGCACGTTGCAATGGCCTTTGCAGAGATTGTTTTCAGGCTCCTGAAATCGAGGAGAAACCGTGCCAGGCACTACCAGCTTCCCGTATCCTCCTCAGGCAGAAGTGGACCATATTGCCTTTCATGTGATCACTGAGCTGGGCAAATATGCCTCTTTTTTTTTTTTTTTTTTAAAACTTTTGACTTAGATTACTGCCTGAAATCTCTGTCTTATTTTGCCATCGCTTTGTGGAGCTGGCTGGGGTTCAACTCAAGGCACAATATTCCCATGTCCAGCATAGCACTCCTGTGGGTTCCCGAACAATGTCTCCGTGCACAGAAAGCAGTCTTGACAATAACTGCTTAGCAGATTCAGTTCAATTCTGTCTAATTAAATAGGTTCAGCAGCACAAAGGCTGCAGAAATGGCTGCAATCTCATGCTAGACACGCAGCTGCGGAGCTGCAACACACGCTTTTAAAAGGTGCAAAACGTACATTTAACCTTCTTTTAGTGGAAAGCCCCTTGCAACGTAAAAATCTCTACAGTGCACATATATCAAAGGGCTAGGCTACACTTAAACTTCTTGATGCCAATAGTAAGAGTCAGACTCAGAGACAGGTACACACCTCTGGTCTGTACACATCCATACTCCAGCCCCATGTTAGACATACGCAAACCCCCTTTTCCACTTTTTGCCTGGTTCCGTCTCCACTGGTTTGTATGGGGCTGCACTGGTCTCAGTGGGAGCCACAGTGGGTGGAGAGGGGGATTTTATCAACTGCTCTAGGTAACCAAACAGCCTAAGTCATCTTGCCCATTAATGAGCATGTCATATAGCCCTGCTCCTCACTTCACCACTTTCGTGTCCTTTCCAGAGTGATGCCATTTTACATCCCGCAGCCTTTTATAAGCTCCTGATGTCCAATACAGATAGTCTCTTCTTATCATCTTTCTCTTTTTCTTTTTAGCACTCCTGGCTTCCCAGAACCATTTTCTAGGGCCAGCTTTTTTACAATGGTTTCATTTCTTAGCTCTTCACTCTTCCAATTGTTCTATACAGATATGGAGGGTGGGTGACTTAAAAGCGCCCTGGCTTAATTCAGCTCCCCTTGAACTCACTGGTATAGAAAAACTGAACTGCACATTTCCATTGATTTCAACAGGGAAAGAGTAAGGCAAGTGCATTGGGCTTTAGAAATTCCCCCCCTTGATGTTTTCCCATCACCCTGTTCCCTGTCATTAGCACGCTTTGTACCACTGCTCCCAGGTCTGCTATAAAGTGTGCTCCTATTTTCATTCTCTTTCTCACCTGTCCATCTCCATGCTTTAACGTGTTTGAATTTCTTTTCATGAATTTTCCAGGACTGTAACCCTGTCTTGTGGAACAATTACTGCTGCTTTGTAGTGGAGTTTACACTGAGTTATTCTCAGCCAGAGCTTCATTTGCCTAGGAATATATCATACGGCCATATTAGGGAGACATTACCTGAAGCCTTGCAGCTGAACAGCAAGGTTTTCTTCTCTTGGAGAGTCAACACTATTATCCTCAGAACCAGAAGCTAATTTTTAATGAGAAATTTTCAAATAAAACTTTGCTTGACGTTTTAATTAACACGAACTTCATGTATGCACTATTCTGTTAGAGGTAACTAAATTGGAGCAGGTTATAACTGAACTTGTTGCTTCTCCTTCTGGTTCCTAATGTCCAATTTTGTAGGAAGATAATGGACAGTATGTCTTTGAGCTGTGGATCGTACCAGAAGCTTTGTACTAACCCCTCAGAGCAGTGATAACCAGTTCACCCTCATCACTACAGAGTTAGGTCTGTGCTCCTAAAGGCCACCCTGGAGGTCATCCTGCAAACTCTCCTTGTGAGATTTGTCCTGAGAGGCATGTGGTTTTCCAGCCAAATGGAACAGAGTCCAAAGACCTGAAGCCAAACCCCTCGAGCAGTCCCACCACTCAGGTGTTTTATTCACCTTCAGTGTACTCCCATGCAGCAAAACAATGCCCGATGTCTAGCTGGACCTCGGGCAGAAACTTTCATGGGTGTAGAGGCCTGAAGCTGCACCAAGGCAAACTCCATCACTGCTGCCTTTCCTACTTGCTATTCTCACTGAATATAACCTAGACAGCAGAACCCTTGTCTGAACTCAGGTGCAAACTTATAAAAATGGCTTGTGAGATCTTATTGATCACTCCTCTCCAGGCGGTTGTACAAGACTTTCTTCCCAATGCCCAAAATTATGTCTGAAATCAGTTTAGGGAATGAGCAAGTCTTTTAATTAAAACAGTCTGTTATGATGAATCTGTTATTACAAAGTCTTACCTATGTAAAACATTAATAATACAAATTTCATTTGTTTATGTCAGCACCAAGCATTAATTTTTAATGGCGAAACGTATGAGTTATGAAAGGCATTAATGCAAAACAAATCACCAACTGAGAAGGGAAAGGAAATCCATTTTTTAGGGTAAGCAGTGGGAATGAAATATTATTGTGGTTCTAACCAGGGAAAAAAATATTTCTTAGGGCTCCAAGAGCAATTAAAAAAGCCCAGTGAAGCCTTGGGTTTTATCATCACGCTTAATATTAGCTCTATCTCCAGAAAAGTTTGTGTCCATTTCATCCAGCCTGAGCCTTGATGCCATCTCCGAGGAAGCCTTTTTTACACAAAATTACTCTAATTGCCACGCAACTGCCATGAAAGCAGATCAGATACGTACTGCATAATAACCATCTCGCTGCTGCGAATGAATGAGATCACAGAGAGCCCACAAGTTAGTCATGCTCGCTTGGTGGGCCAAATTCATCACGGATGCAAATGGGAGACACTCCGTGTGATTTAGGAGTCGCTCCTGCTTCCACCAGTGATAAATTAACTCCAGGCGTTAATTGCCAACTCGTTCTTACAGTTTATGATTATAATTCTGCAGGATAAATCAATACTGGGTGGTTTTCAAAGCGGACTGTAGGGGAGCTGGTTGCGGTGGGCTGGTCCTGGGTCTGAGGCAGAGCTGCTGAGAAATTGTAGCTTTTGATAGGAGTTTTGCTTCTGCAGTACCCAGCATCCCCACAGCCCTTACTCCCACGATGGTTTCACAACAGGCAAACGCTGCTAAGCCCTGGGCAGAGAGAAAATGGAAAATCTCCAGGTGCTTAGGGACCACGTGTCACTGGTACTGGGCCCGCTCTCTAGCAGGGCTTAGGGCAGCGGGTTAAAAGGAGTTGTGGGCGACACAACTCCCAGTACCTCTGTCCACAGCAGCCAAGAGCATCCTTTACCACACTGGTTACCCCCCTGATTTTCAGTGAAACTGTCCATATGTGCAGCGTGAGACCATATCTCCTTTTCTCACCAGCATGCTATGGGCATGTAAGGCGTTTGCAGAATGCCTAGAAGCCTAGAAATGTGCATAGCATAGACCCATAGGGACCCAAACTGTTATAATAACAACAGCCAGGGGGCTGAATGTTGTGTTCTGCAACAAAGAGAGACCCAGCCAACAGGTTTCAGTGGTGGGACAGTGTGAGAGTGGCAAAGCAGGACCCAGAATTCACTTAGCTCCTGCTCAAAGGGCCTTCACGAGCCACACGGGACACTACCCGGGCACAGCATAATTAACATTTCTTTTCACCACCAGTCTAGCTGTTGCTGTTAAAGGACTGCTACAGAGCTAGCGAATGGGGACATCATCTGTTTTTAAGCTTTATGGAACTGGACTTTGCCTTTTTTCCCTAGTTAAGACTTCAGCAATATAACCAATACATCTTGCGGCTTCCTTCTCTCTCCCACACTCTTCCTTTCTCTTTTTCTGTCTTTCTTGTCTCAGTCTAAAAAAGTTGCTGATATTAGCAATAAAGCAAGAATTTAATATCATCCTACAGGGTGCTACGACAAACTGCCCCTTGGTTCCATCGATTCAACGGGCCTGAAATATAGGATGGTATCTAAGGCAGAAGAATACAAGATGAACTTTGCAGATATAAATTCTGTAATATTGGATTTCTCCTAGCACATTTCAGGGCTGTGTTGTGTCGCACCAGCATCTCTCTCTCTGCTGCTACAGGATCTCTGTTGGCTAAGCAATAGGTTCTTGTTGGTGAAGCATTTCGAGCAGGCCATGGTATTTCATCTCAACAATAGCCCCAGTATTGCAGTGTGTGACAGATCCACTGCTTCGTGCCTCCGATAGAGACACACCACCCAGCCCAAGGGTACCAGAAACGTAGCTGGAAGAAATTTAAGGTTGTTTTCTTTCTCCCAACATCAATGTGTGCAGTGACATAAATATAAGAGGGGTTGTGGCTGTGGGAGAGAATCTGCTGTTCCGAGTATCAAAGACTTAATAGGAGGAACAATTGCAAATATTTTGGACGTGTGATGCTGTAATCCATTATTTATCACAGAATCACAGAATCACAGAATCTTAGTGGTTGGAAGGGACCTTTGAGATCATCGAGTCCAACCACA
>JAOQGH010000007.1:7516542-7558228 GCA_025769975.1 Gallinago jamesoni | reverse complement strand
CGACCCTCAAGCAGATCAACGCTCCCACCTAGTTTGGTGTCATCCGCAAACTTACTGAGGGTGCATTCAATCCCCCTATCCAGATCATCAATAAAGATATTGAACAAGACCGGCCCCAAAACTATTTTCCCACTCACACACTTCCCCTCCAACCTGTAAGTATCCATGTGTCAAGGTTATAAAATAATCAAATCTGAATCTTTTTTCTCCTTTTGGATACTTAGGAAGTTCATTTTCAAAATTCATGACTTGAGAAATGAGATTTGGTTTACCACATAGCACTGAAGAAAAGCTATCAACTTGTCTTTGCTTCCTCTTGAGGGGAAGAGTCCAGGTCACTCTGAAAGGTTTTCTTGTAAGTTCTCAGTCTGGCACTTTTCAGAAGGCTGCATTCATATTACAAATGAAGTAGGCAATTACCTCCATGCCATCCTCTTGCCCCTTGAAATTAAGGCCAGAGGAGGAGCAAATCAGAACAGCTCATTGCATTGTTCTACCACTTTAGGACTTGGCTTTGACCTTCAACATGTTTTCATTTGAATTTCTGGCTAATTTAAAATTATACAAAATGTACAGGGATAGTGCCTGTGTGTGGTGCAGAATACAGTAGGATATGCAATAATTGATATTTGCATTCTCTTAAAGAACGGTTTGCACAGAATCTGGTTTCTAGCTCTTAGTTCTGTAGATAGAGCCTCGTGGCCAGGCACAAAGATGATGGACTCATGTTTGTTGCAGGAGCAACATCATAAAAAACTGTTCAACATGATGTCTGTCATGTTAAAAAGATGTCAAAAGCCCAATGGTCAACCAGCAAATTGAGAAGACAAAACCATGCATTTTTGGTGTCACTTCCCCCAGAACTCCAAAAGCTTTTTATTTCTTAGAAATGAGAATGAAGGGAAACGAGCAGTTTCTGGCCTGGGCTGCTGAAGGTACAGTCTTCCTTGAAAGGCAATACAGAACTGGTCTGTATGCGATGAAGTTTGAGTATAATCAATAAAAAGAACTTGAGATCTACTTGAAAGAGGGAAAGGGTCAGTGCTGATAACCTTCACAATTCTTTTTATTTATTATTAATACCTGCTTGCTGGAACTCCAGCAACAAGAAATACAGAATACTAGGCAAAACAGATTCCTCTCTCTACTCCCATCATCCTTCTATCTACACAGCTATTTTATTTTTCCTCTAACTCCATCTCTTCCGCCTTTTCTTATTGAGCCTTCTGGGACTGTGCCTGGGAAGCAGCGAGTACCTTGAGGCAGCAAAACACAAGTGTCCGGAACAAGTTGTATTCAAGAATTTTGTCCAGAACTGCCAAGGTGAACAACTGTGGTAAGGGCTGACAGTTTTTTTAAAATTTTCTCATCTCCCAGTGTGAAGAATGCCTCCATTCCACTTCCTCAGGGCAAAGGACAGGATACGTCCCCCACCGCAGTGTCTAGTGACAATATGTGTCTCTGTGCTGGGTGCTTGTTTTGAGAGGGAAAGAAGAGAACCAAATGTAGGACATATCATGTCCATCAGTAATAAAAAAAACATAGAGCTAAAATGGGCATTCTGAGGTTCTTTATCAAATAGGAATGTCCCCAAGCACAAGACAACAAAATAAATGCCTTTAAAAATTATATACGTCTCCAAATTCAGAAGAGCAATCAGATTCAGAGCCTATAACCCTGTAGGGTTTTGTTGGTTGGTCCTAATAGAGGTTTAATGGAATTTCTTGATTTGGGAGGAATTTTTACCCTGCAAACCCTGAGAACCAGAAACCAGTCAGGAGCACTGACAGCTTTTGTGCGTAAATTATCCAGCAGCTTTACTGCTGGTACCAAGTAAATTGTTTCAAATTTTGTGGCAATCTTACAAAAGAGTCACAGGTGGGAATTTGAAAAAGGCAAGTTTCCTCCTCTTTTATCCTAGATCACTACTCTTCTGGTCATCCTCTTGCCACAGCAGGCCGATTGACTCCAGTTTTACATCCTCTACTTTCAGTATCTACATATCTACATTTCCTTCCATCAGCTTTTTCATACAGGAAAAATGCTCCCATGTAAGGTGTTTGCCAATAATCATCTTCATGTTTTCTTCATTCAGTTATAGCCCAGAATGATTTATTATATTTATTTCAAATGTCCCTACTCTTCAGCTCTCAAATTATTCTCTTTACTGTTTACTATTATTATTTGTATTATTGTAACTTCTTGTTGCAGACCAGAGCAAGAACGTGCTTTGCATTTTTCACTGCCCAGATTCCTGCGTGGGTTGTCTCTTTGTTATTTCACTGAGGGACAATGTAAGTATAAACTTAGCACATATATATGTAGCACAGCTGTAGTTACCTGTGTTGATACATCACTGAATGCACAGACAAATTTTGTATTTCTTCACATGGATGTTTCATAATATTAATATGGGAGTGTCTGAACTGGGGCATCCACGTTCTGAACTGTGGGGGCTCAATTTTCTCCCTCCCCATTTTACAAGCCATTGCTTTTAACAGCCCCATCAGAATTCCTTCTGTCTGACACCTTTTCCTACATCATGCTACAGTGTCGGGCATTGTTTCTTGTAAAGAAAGAAGGGCAGCTTGGCCAGGAGCCCACTTGTAACCAAATCAGCTCCTTGGACTTGTATTCTCCCAAGAGAGTGGTTGCTGTAGACTTCATGGCCATTTAAATGCACTCACAACATATTTTGCTGTGCCTTGAAGTCAATTCATAGCCCTGAGAAAGTGGAAGAGGCACGGGGGGGGAGGGACACACATACAACCCCATTGCTTTCATTTGGCCATAGACCGGACCCAAACTAGCACTGAAAAACTGTTTAGCCAACAAGGAAGACATTGTGATCTTCCTTGAAAACATAAAAAGCATCTTTTCACAGATTCACAGAAAGGTATGGGGTTGGAAGGGACCTCTGGAGATCATCTAGTCCAACCCCCCTGCCAAAGCAGGTCCACCCAGAGCAGGTTGCACAGGTTTTTCTTTGAAATGTGATCTGCCCATAATGTGATTTCAATGCTGATGTCTATTATTTAGTACTTACTTTTAAGTTGAATTTTTACCAGCAATTTTTAAAAAACTATTCAGTTTTAATCCTGTAGAAAGTTTAAAGCAATTTTTTATTAGTGCATAACTCTAAAATACCACTTTGGAATGAAGAATTATCTCTCAAGCACTTACTAGATAGGCTTTACTTTACTGTTAGTTAATCTGACAGTGTTTTATTAATAATCAGCCCTTTTTGTATTGCTATTATGCATTTTTTTCTATTAATGCAGTTTATATCTCTAGCATCACCATTATAAAGAAGACTGTGAAATATCTCTCAGATATGTTGTGTAGGAACGAAGTAGATAAATATTGCTAACAAATCATAGGCACTATTTTTTGTCGAATTTTCTTGCTTTTAAAAAACAATGAAATATTTAATACCAATTTTAAGAAATATTTTTATAGGTGGAAATCAGATTCCAGTATGGTGTGCATCCACTGTAAGGGAAGAGGGAGGGAGTGGGTACTCTTATTTTATGGTTTTTATGGGTTTTGCATCCTTGCTGATGATTCATTGTTTGAAACCAGCCCACAGCTCACTGCCTATGCTCACCTTCATTTGAGTACAATTCTGTAGCAGTAGAACAGGCAGAAGCTTGAATCTGGTCTTCTTCTGTGTTAGATTATTTATTCCTATATATAGTGCACTGTCTTCATTCTTCATTCATTTAAACCCAGTCCAGAAATTAATGATAAGTAACTTAATGATCATGTTAAATTTAATAGGTTTATGCAGGAGGTCTGTAGTAAGCCTGTTAGTTTTACAGAGCACAACCCAATTCACTACTCTAGTGATTCACACCAGCAGAAGTGAAAGAAAAACAGTCTACAGATACCCAGTCTGAACAAGGAGACTCTCATCTTTCCATTAACCCATCCTTCTGACCACGTCAGTACATCTGGGTTATTTCATTGTCTACAGTGTTTGCTCTCACTCCCCTGGAGTATAATCTACAAGCAGAATTAACACCTTATTTATGTCTTCCCCCGAGTCATTAAGATTGATGTGGAGTAAAAATGGTCCTAATATTGATCCTTTTTGGCATTCTGCTGGACAGTGTTTTCAACCATGCTTACTGTGCCACTGATTTCTTACCCCTGTTGTCCAGCTGGAAATTTTCCATCTCTGTCAATACCCATCACTCTTTGGAGAATTACCTGCGAGGTGCATCTCACTTGTCTCACAGAAACCTCAATAAACACTGTCTCCTCCCATGTTCACTTTCAGAAGGATCTTACCCCTGACCTCACATTGATTTGGACCCCCCTACTGAGTAATCAAGTGATGCTCTACATACCTAACTATCTGATGGGACATCGTTTGCCTGCAATCATGTATGAGGCTAGGGAAGAGCTAAGAAACAAGTAGGTTCCCTGCTCATCTGTAGAAACCAAAATTGGGCAGACTCAGAAGTAATTGCCAGTCTCTCTTGTTTCCTCCTATTAAGAGTAGTACCACCTGTGGGACCTAATTTTGATCTCGCAGTTTAAAATCAGATGTGAAACAGTCACAAACCATCCAGCCAAAAAAGTTTCCCAGTTTCTCTGATAACATCCTAGCGTTTTTTCACTTTTTAGCAACATCAATAAACCATATCTCCTTTGAGGCCCAAGACTATTTCTCACCTAGATGCTCTGTTGTGTCCATAAAGGTTGAACTCTGTTATAAATATTTATTTTAAAAGTTGATTCTGCAGAGGCTAAACTACCTGCCATTACCTTCAGTGGAAACCCTCCCATTGACTTCAGTGGGTGATGATTATTAAGACTGAATTCTTACCACATGAGACCCATGAAGCTGTAAGCTTTCCAAATCAGGCATATGTGTAAAAACAGAATCTGCATCTTGGGAGAATAAGGTGAGTTCTGCTGGGCATTTTAATGCCAAAATAGATAAATGAAATTATAAATGGCTTGAGCCAACACTTCGTTAAACTGGCGCAGAGATTTATGGACCCTCAAGAGCACAAGGTTTTTTCCACCTTTGAGAACATCAAAGAAAATCAAAGAAATAATTTTTCAGTCTAATCGTCATGACCAAGAGCCCTGCTGAGCAGCCTAAGCAAGAAGCAAACATATCAAGGCAAATGGGAACTGGCTTCTGAAAGGGAGGTTTGATCCAGGGAACCGGGTGATCACTAGGAGGAGCAATCAGTAAAAAGGAATTCAACTGTATTCAATTTAAGTATCTGTTTTATCTGTTCCTTATCAACAGCCCTATTGACAAGGTCTTCAGTGCTTTCTAATTGTTTGTCCCAGTTTTTTGTGCTTTTCTGTGAAGGGCTACTTTGAAAAGAGGAGTTCAGTAGCTTGGTTGTGTTATTTGTATCTCAGCCATCATTGATTTTATTCCTTTTTTAGTTTGTTAAAGGGCCTGCTTTATCTCCCTTACGACTCTCTCCACACACACCCCCCCAAAATTTACTGCAGTCTTAAAGGTCTTTCTTATCCAAAGCTGTCATTAATTTGTTACACATCACAGAATCACAGAATCACCTAGGTTGGAAGGGACCTTTTAAGATCATGTAGTCCAACCAATGAAAAAAACCAAACCAAACCAAACCAACCAAACAAACAAAATCAAACACAAATGAACATACTTTGATCTTCCTCATATCTGTGCTGGTAGGGTGAACTGCACAGAGATGAAACCTTCTTCCTAGAGAAAGCTCTGCCACAAGGCTATTTCATGTTTGCTCAGGAGAAACTGTCACTCAAAAGCCTTATGGACACTTCATGGTGTTTCTCTGGTCTGTCTCACACAGGACCAGAACATCTCTTCTTGGGTTTTAACCTGCCAAGTGTGAATGTCAAACTGCATCATTGCCTACAGTCACACAACTCCTGAAAATCCACACCAGAAAGCGTCGGGCAGGAAAGCCCTTTCTCCTCCTCCAGCTGCAAAAAGCATCTCTGTTTCAGGGAGGCTCCATACACACATGTGGAACAGGGTCTCTGAGCTCTCAGGTAAGTACAACTGCACAGGGATCAGAGATGGGGCCACAGAGCAAAGGCAGGAGAAGAGCTGCCAGACTCCTGTCCTCTGCTCTGGCTTTGCCTTGGTCAGCAGCCCTGCAAGATACCATGCAATATTCAACGTAAGACCTCAGTTCTTTATTCAAAACCATTATAAACAAACAACCCAAAGAACCAAATCCCTGGAAGCCGGATGCAGAAGGATTTCAGTAGACATTCGTGTCTTCTGCATCCATGAGTTGAAGATGCAGCCCCTGGAGTGCTCTGCACAGCGCTGCTGAGAAAGCCCCCAGCTGAGAAAGGACACTGCAAAATTAGAGTTCATTAAAGAGGTCTGAGGGAATTCCCACGTGAAGAAAATACTTGGTTCAGTAGAGGGACAAATGTTAAAGGAAAATGGGAAAATTCTGTGCAATGAGGAACAGGCTGGAGAGGGTGGGCTGGGACCTCTGCTCTCCGTGTCTTATGACAGGAGAACAAAGAGGCAGCTGATGGGATATTAAGAAGCAGCAAATTCAAAACTAATAAAAGGAACCGTTTCTTTGCAGTTTGTTTCGCTGCCAGAGGAAACCTCTGAGATTAAGAATTTAACAAGATTGGCTGGGGACTGGCCATTTGCTTGGACAGGGAGAACACCCAGAATTAGAGCAGTTAATGCTACAAGCCCTTGGAGGAGACTTCACACAATTCTCTTAGAAAACAGTGAGTATTAGAGAATGAGCAGGAGGGAGGGGGAGATAGAGTATCCTCCATCTGTTTGGTCTGCAATGCTTATATCTTCTTTAGAAGCACCTGGAGTTTGCCATGGTCCTAGGCTGACAGCCACAGTCACGCTCTGAGCCGGGCTGACAATTATATTGTTGCCATTTTCTGGTATCTCTTCCCTCCTCCACCTGGTTAAAGCTGATTAAAAATTCTGAAATTAATTTCACACAACAATTCAAAACTGTTTTCATCCTGAAAGGTTGAAAATAGACTTATTTTTTAATTTCTTTTCTTTTCTTTTTTTTTTTTCCTCAGAAACTTAAGCTGAAATATTTTAATGAAAACACTTACTGCAAACACAGGTGCTAGTAAACACAATATGTCAGTATACATTTGGAAAATGTTTACAATTTAAGGCTTTGGGAAGAGATTGAATATTTTAATAGAACACTTGCTTTTAATGAAAAATACAAATTTATTTTTAATAAAAAAGTTGGGCTTATTATTTTCTTTTTAAGGGCCCCGAAAAGCCTTGATCAACTCCAGGCCCAAAGATGAGCTCAAATGGCCCTGGAAGGGTTGAGCCCAGCTGGGAACCAGCAGTGGGTCTCAGCCTGGAGCAGGCACAAACAGGGGAGTGGGATTCGACAGACTGAAAGATTTATCACAGGTTGAGGAGCGGAGGGGAGCTGAGGAAGCCAAGTCCAGCTCCTGCTGTCATAAAGCCACAGAAAATCCTTTTTGGATGGGGGCAGGACATGGTGTCCTCTCCTCTGGGGCAGCTGGTAGGTCTCCCAGGGTTCACCCTCATCCCTTTCCCATCGCCGGCTGCGCGGGGACCACAGTGGGAGACAAAGTGCCGGTGTATTCTTGATTAAATTGATGAGATGGGGCTGCTGGCAGCAAATGCATCTCTCTCTCGGTCCCCCGGCACTTTGAAATGAGCTGCTCCTCCCTCCACTCCCGCCGAGCTCCGGAGAGAGAGGAGGAAGGAATAGACATTAGCAGAGCCTCTAATTACGCAGGAATGGGGAGTACATCCCTGCGGTGCATGGAGCAGGCAGGGGTAGGTTCTCAGCCATTCTGGAACAAGCTGAGTTACTTAAGATTTCCTCCATCTGCTGTTATCTTTGTCCCTTTGCTACGTCTTAATTGGTCCCTTCCCTTTCCCCTTTTTGGCTGAAACATCTGTTTTTAATGCTCACAAACAATAAATCCTTCCTCTTCTCCCCGCTCACACGGGATGTAAATCCACACAGAAGGGGCAATGGGGAGAGAGGGAAAAGGGCTGCATGCCTTGCTCCCCCATTAGTGTAACAGCCCTGATTATGGCTCAGTGGAGCCCTGAGTGGCAGCGAGACCAACCTGCCCCAGCTGAGCCACCCTAGCCAACCCTCCAGGGCCTCCAAAATGTGTCGGTGGGCTCGCAGGGGCGCCGAAAGTTGGCTTGTCCCCTGCTGTCAGCACGGCTGACAGATTTCTTAAGAAAGAGCTAGCAGGAGCAGCGAGGATGTCTAACACCTTCCCTCCGCTTTAGAAGAGTCAAATGAAATAAAACCCTCCCATGTAAAATTGGCTGCAAGCCTTATCTCACGTTCCCACCCCACTGCACCTCAGCAAGGCAGCCTCCCGAGAGCGTCAGCTCCTGAAACCCAAGCATCCAGTTGATCCGGTGTGGGCTGCATCTGTCCTTCACCAAGAAAAAGAGCCTTTTTTGTGTCTGTACCCATGGCCTGGACTGCCTCCTGGCTCCCTCCCATCTGCTCGCTTGCCTCCATCGGGGCTCGGGGACCATCCCTTTATCCTTGTGGATTGCTGACACACGTTGTGAAGTGCTCAGGAGGTACCACCTCCAGGAAAGCACCTCTGCCTCAAAGCTCCAGCCACGACTTGCACGAGGTGCTGCTCATTTAGAGGGCAGAAGTGGGTGCAGGCAGGGCTTTCCGCCTCTTCCCACCCCTGCAGCCCTCATGCTTCTCCCAAGCACAAGGGCCACCTCCTTCAGTCAAATTCTGCCTCTGGCAAAGTCTGGACCAAATGTTTTGCTTGAGATATGAAGACAAAGGAGCTTGGCTGGGATCTGCTTAGCAGCCGTGCAGGTGAAAGACGAGGAGGTGTGCTCACATTTTCATCTTTCATTTTGTTAGGTGTGGGGTGAAGATCTCACTTGCTTTCAGAGGCATGTGTGCACCTTGCTCCCCCGGGGTGCTCAGAAAGAAACCCATCCTTTAGCTCCACACCTGCACGACCTCATGGCATCTGCTGAAGCTAGGAATTTTTAAGCAGCGGGCTTAAATTTTTCCATAGATTTGTTGTTATTGTTATTATTTTCTAATTAAAACTATCTCTCTGCTCTTTGACTTTGCTTCACACCAAGCAGCTCAGCACATCTAGCCGCTGTTGAGAGCCAGCAGCCTGACTTAAGGTCCCCAAAAATTTACCTGCGGCAATACATAAGTTTACCTTCTGTTAATAGTGCAAAATCCTTGTAACTGCAGCAGAACAAGTTATCTGTGCCCAAGAACCGCCCCAGAACTGGGATCTGTTGTCAGCAGTGGGTCTGCTATTCCCACCTGCATCCCTTCTGATGTGCCACACCATCAAGGTGTGAATCAACAGCCCCCTGCCAGCTGCAGTCTGTGTGCGACGGGGACGAGATAAAGGTATTATCATTAAAAAATACAAACCCACCTTCCAGAGCCACGTGCAAGCGAGCCGGCCCTATTCAACTCTGGGAGCCTAATGCTTAAGACTCAAAAGTCACTTTAAACAAAGATTTCCTGTTTCCCTAAAAAAATAAAATAAAATAAAGTGTTACAACTACAAGCTGTTTCAGCAAAGCCTCCTCAACAGATAATCGGATTTACATAATTGGGTGCTGGTGGGACTTCAATAAATCATCAATGTGGCAGCGTGTTTATTACAGCCACGCAGCGTCACCGCTCTTTGCAAATGCTTTCCTGTGCCCAAAATACACCACGAGCAGCTGAGGGGGAGACAGATAGGTGGTTAGATCTTGCAGACAGGAGAAATACAGAGAGGCTGGCGCTAATTGCTACTGAGGATTTATTGCACATCAGGAGCTGTGAGCTCAGGGGGTTGATAATGGGCTGAGGCTCCTTTGGCTTGACCGCGGGTTCAGATCTAGCCCAGGTCGTTTATAAGCCAAGCTGCCCCAAGACAGCTGGTTGCGGGTCAGCTTAAAATCAGTTGCATTTCTTATCTGTATCAACAAGCCTTGTTTTTATACTTCTGCCCGCTCACCTCCATGAAAAGCACAAATTCCAGAGAGGGCGAAAGAATTCAGTCCTACTCTCAGGTGGTACTTCCATCCCTAAGCCACAGAGCAAGGGGGGAAACTGCTCTGCCATGATGGTGGAGGTAAATATCTGAATGCAGTGTTGTACTGCTTGCCCATCTTTCACCAGCCTGAGGCTTATGTGCGCCTAAAATGAGCTGTGATCCAGCTGTTTCTTCTATATACCTAAAAATGGGGATAAATCCTTCTCCAGGATGGTAGGGCTAAACGTGGGAGAAGCACAGAGGCTGCCAACGTGCTGCTGGTGTCTGCGTATGGAGAACGCTACATGCCAGGGACAAGCAGGGAACAAAGGCGATTTGTGAGCTGGGAAATGGGATTGCCAAAAGAGATGGAACAGAAATGAGGTTTTAATCCCCCAGCCCAATCTTCCCTGGTACTGCCTGTCTGCAAGAGCAGGATTTTATCACTGTTGTCCGCAGGGAACTTTTCTGACCTTCAGTTTGCTGGAGCCTGGCAGAGCATCGCACTTCTCTAAGATGTGTGAAGACAAGGTTTCAAAACACACAGATGCTCCTGTGAGGAGCCGTAGCCCAGCACAGCCCACACCAGAGCCCTCTGTGGAGACTGAACCCCACAGAGGAGGGCTGCACAGAGCTCGCGGGCCCTGCAAATTCACAGGAACAGGTATATCAACATTTTCTGGGCTCTTCATTGCCACCGAACTGACGAAGTCAAGCGCCTTGGGATATTTTCCAGAGTAGATGAAAACAACCTTCCCTATTTGCATTTGTAGGGCTCGCCAGGTTAAAGAGGAAGAGAAGACTGTGCGTAAGACCCACAGCTGTACTACACAGGAGACTGACTTGAGTGTTTGCTTGAAAATTTAGATTTGCTTGCATTGTACAGCCTCCTGAAAGAGTTTTCTACACCCGATTCCCCCACTAACTCACCCTCTCTGCCTGCCTGTCTGCCAGGTAGACAGTGCCAGCACTAGCATTTTCTCAGCTGCCAAAGCACGTTGGTCTGGGACTTCATTTCTCTGTATCACAAGCTACCAGCAGAAACCTTGTCATTGCGATTTTTCACATATTTTCTTCTGCTTTGTTTTTTTCTTCTTATCTTTCTGAAATCTCAACTCCCCGGCTCTTGGCTGTAGGCTATTACTAGACTGGAACAAAACTTATTCTCAGTCCTAAACAAAATGAATAAGTCAAAAGAAAACAGTCACCACAAAGAAAAAGTTAATGTTTGGAGTAATAAGCATCAGAATTTCCATCTGCACTGGGTGAGGAGGGTCAGGAGAGTAAGAAGGGACACTGGAGAGGATCTCATAGCTGCTGTCTATTCTGTCAGCAGTTTGACTGGTGGCTTTGTCTGATGAACTGGCATGTGACACGTCCACCAAATTGTTGTGTTCACAATATTTCTATATCATATCATGGCAAATTTAACTTAGAGAGGTTTCTTCCCAGCTGCGGGTTTGGAATTCAGGCTGCCAAATCCACCATGGACACTAACAGGGGACTGTGAGCACCACCAGATGTTTTGCAATGAGTGACCCACTGCAGGATGCTAAAGAGACGTCCTTGGGGCACAGGGCTGAGTTTGACTAATATAAGGCACCGTCCTTTCCGTGTGCTATCTATCTAACACACAGCAAAGCAGGCTGAGGCAATACTTCCATTTTCTCCTTTTTTTTCTTCCCTCTTCTTTCCTTCCCTACTTTATTCCACTCGCTTTTTTTTTTCCCTCTCTCTCTCTTTTTAACATTTCAGCCGAAGAAATTAGGTTTGTTGTTTCACCAGCTGAGTAAACTTTGAGGGCTTTAAGAAAAATAAATAGTAAGTCTTGCTCACCAGGTGGGTTCTTCCTCACATCTCAGCTCCAATCACAACCCTAATTTAGAATCCGCAGCCAGTTAACGAGCACAGAGGAGACAGAGGCTCAGTGTGGAGGGTCTCTGTATAAGCACAAACACACACACACTTCCAGATGTTTCATTTTTTTAATAAAGATTGGAGCTGTGTGAACAGAAAAGCTTCAGGTTTAAAAATAACAAGGCAGCCCATGAGAAGGGTACTTACTCAGAGCACTGGTGTTGGGTTGGGGGCTTTTGTTTGTTTGTTTAATCCTGAAATATTATGCGGAATCCAGCCCTTGAAAATTCCTTATTTTCTTGCACTAAAAGTGTTCTCCGAAGGACACAGCAAAATCTGTGTATTAAATCAAATGTATTTTCCTGCCTCCCCCCCCCAACCTCTCTCTGCACACTTGCACAGACACACAACTGCTTTTCATAGGAAGGCTATAATTTAACAGCTAATGCCTTGCTTGAGTACCACCCCTTCCCAAATTCTCCTGCTTTTCAGTTTCTATTCAAATTCAAAGCCAGATTATTTTAGCTCTACAGCCCTGGAAAAATGAAATGACAATATTTGAAGAAGCTGCTAGCACTTCTTTCCCTCTTTTCAGTTCACACCCAGGCAATGTCAAGTGTAAGTCTATTCTTTCTGCCTCTGCAGATACAGAGACAGTTGGGAGCCCAATAAATACGATTCCAGAACTGGAACTTCCCCTTTTAGACATGAGGTGGGTTTTGATTCTAGGCTAAGCACCCAGAGATCTGACTGAAATAAATATATATATTGAAAAAACCCCACCCTCTGCCTTTACACCAATACAACTGGTCCAGACCATGGCTTGGGAGTTACCCATCTTGATTGAGGCACGTCAAGGCCCAATTAGTTGCCTGTGAGGTAATTAATTGGTAGGCAAGAGAGGGCTGTAATGCAGCAAGCCTATGTACAATGCCCTGTGGCAGGCGTTTTTCCTGCCACGGTGACCTGTAATGGCCAGCAATGAGGGACGTGGCTTGTTTTCCCTTAAATATTTGCTGTGCACCTGACAGTGAGCGGAGAGGAAGCCCTGGTTAGAAAATACAGCCTGAGATACAGCAAGTTCCTCTGCCCCTTTCGGAGCCAAATCAAGAACTTCCCAACCAGGCTGAAAAACTTGTGCCTTGGCTTTTTAATGCTGAATTACATCAAGGCAGCGGGGGGGGGGGCGGTGTTTCATAATTTTTCCAGCACACTTTATGCTTTACACTGGGTGTGCCAAACCCGAGCTGTGGGGTACGGCAGTGAAGCTGATCAAAATGAGATACAGTGAAGGGAATTAGGAAAAAAAAAAAAAAAAAGCATCATAATCAACACCAGGTGTAGGCCAATTAAACAGCCATTCCCATGTGCTCACAGGAGGGCACTCACTCACAATTTACCCAAACAAATCCATGCTTAAAAACTCTCAGGAGTTTCACAGAAAAATCACATTTCTCTTCAGGGCTCTTTAAAAAATATTTGAAAGCACTTTCGTCTGTACACACCATCTTTGCACACCAGAAGCAGCTCCTTCTCAGCCCAGGAGAACTGATCAGCCTGGATTAAAGTGCTGGCAGATGCTTTTTCCTTACAAAGAAGTAAAAGAGTCCTTCTTCCCATAGCTCTCTTCCTTCAGCTGCCCCCTCTAATCCTCCTCTGACTTTCTTCAAGGGGATGTTGGCTTTTGGCTTGTACTTTCAAAAGGCATCTTAGGGGTAGCTAGGTGTTCAAGTCTGATTTATTTATAGGATCCAGGCACCCAGCTCTCAGGCTCCTTTGAAGCCCTCCTAGGATCAGTAGTATATTTATTCCAAGCACAGTTTTCCTTCACTGTCTCATTGTTTGATGTGTAAGAAGTTGCATGTCAGAGCAGGCAGAGTTTCACCATGTCCCATCAGGACCTATTGCCCACACTACCTCCATCCTGTCCAGAGCAGCTATTGATGTCTCAATCACCTTCACTGAGACAAGCACAGTTACCCCAGCCACCCGAGCCAGCTTTTGGGTCAACCACCACCCACAGTGACAAGCATCCCCACACCCTGCTTGGGTGGACATGCATCCCAGGCCAACCTCACCTCCTCTACAACATGCAAGTCAACTTGTGCCACCAGAGTGTGATCCCTAGTTACTGTTTGTGCCAAAAATCCCTTTTCTTTGGCGTGCTGGAGCTAGTTACCTTGATTTGGCTGGTGGAAACATGGGATAAATCTTAAGCTCACCCATTCTAGCAATGAGTGGAGTTGATAGAAGATACTTCCATTCCTCCAGTGCCTTCTCAAGTTTCCCTCCATTGGTCCTTCATGGAGGGCTCTCCAGGATGCTCTTTCAATCCACAGGGAAATAATACATGGAAGATACCAGTAAACATGCACCAAAGTATTTCCTAGGGCTCTGCTCTGTATGGCTCTCTCCTCACCTTACTGCCAAACACAAGCTTTAGTGCTACACGTAAAGGACTGCAGCACCAGCAGAAGCACAACAACCCACAGGTCACTTCTGTAGTGTAGCCAAGTAAGGACAGGACAAAAAAAAAGCTATTTTAGGCTCAGAAGGCACCTCTGTGGGAGCCAGACATAGGCATAGGGTTCCTCCATCCATGATCCTGTTTTTCAGTTGATAAAATCCTCCTATGTGGTCTTCTGTCAACTGTAGTTGAACCCTCTTCCCCTTACACTTCTATAACAATAAATCCCGTCATCTCATGCTGACAATTGATTTTGCATGTGTAACTAACAGGCGTGGCGAGAAAAGGGTAAAGTGTCATCCTCTGGGTCTAGACGTGAATTTCAAGGCTGTCTTCAGCTATAAACAGCTATTGATTATTCACTTGGAAAGTCAAAGGCAGAGAGGGAAGATGCTAGCTATATAAAACTTGGCAGGACGCTGGCTATAGATGCTGGATCACCTTCATCACGCCAGCCTGATGGCATCTGGGTGTGTGCTGATCTTTGACCTTGACCTTATGATAACTGAAGAGAGGTCCTGGACCCCGTCACAACAAACCAGCAGCTTTGCCTGAGCGCAGGAGGAGATGCACACACACCCACCCCTCTTTGGATTCCCCCTGGTGTTTGTGGTCCTCAACAAAATTACAGAAGACAATCATCTGGCTGTTGTACTGCTTAATGCTGGTCGTCATCTCTGTTTGGGGTTGTTGATTGTCATCAGGAAGGCTGCGTCTGCCTCTGCCACTTAACATTAGGATTTATCACATCAAACGTCATCATCATTTTAGTTTTTATTTTCAAGGGATTTCAACTCTAACTATATCATCTTGGGGGGGAAAGAAAGTGTGTTTAGCATGAATGAAACTGCCTGGAAACTCTCCTAAGGGTTTTAAGTTTTAGAAACAATGCCAGATTAAAGAAGCAGCTCCCTGAGCATCAGAACCAATGAAGCCAGGCAATCAAAGGATTTATGTCTCAGGACTCAATACCTCTTTAAAATTTCAGATATCTAATAAGGGCTGAGCTAACAGTGCAGCCTGGGATTATTGTTAGGGCTTCTCCTCTCCTCCATCCATCTGTTTTTCTGAGACCCACAGAAATTTAAATTTTTTGAGAGCTTGACCCATCTGCCAAGTTTGTGTGATGTAAGCCAAGAAGTTCAGAGATTGTGATGTTGGGTTTGATAGAAGCCTGGACACTATGTCACAGACATCTCAATTCCCTTGGAAACTAAGCTAAAGCTCTTGGGTTCAGCCTCTACCACCTCCGATTGTGTCTAGTCTTTTTTAATAAGGTAGACAAAGCATGTCCTGCTCCTGCAAAATGCCAACACATTCAGTTTGGGCTGGGGCTGAGTAGCTGCCCGTCCTGCCAGCACAACTCACCGTTAGCATCGTGCCCAGTTCACGGAGAAAATGATACTGATCCAGCTTGGGGAAGATGATGCTTAGGAGCTGACTCTGCAGGGCGTGCTTAGTCGGGCTGTCTCTGTCACTGGGGACGAGCGCGATGACAGATGTTATATGAGGCCGTGGCTGAAAGCGGAGAGAAGCAATATATATGTATATCTATCAAACAGCCTGGCTTGTGCAACTAATAACACCAGAGATTAGATCAGTTTCACTAATGCTCATTTCTGCCATTTCCTCAGGTTTTTTATATCCCCTTTGGCTTGGAGTATATGTAAATAGACTGATTACCTGCTTCTTGATTCTGTTTTCAAAACGCCACCTTGCCATTGCTTTCGCTAGGGAAGAAAATAATTGATGGTGTAAAACCAGTTATATATCTTTTTATGATTATTTGATGGCAGCATTTCCGTCATTGTTACGATTGATCAAGCCTTTAAATCCTCTTCAAAACCTACATCTTTCCTCAGTTCCTGCCACTGTCCATGTAAGTACTAGGAGTTCCTAGCCAGCAATTCTTTTCTCCTTCTTTCTGCCTATTCCTTTGACAGGGGCTGTCAGAAGAGGTTTCCATCTGCTTTCCAGAGCTGTGTAACCAATTCATTATAAAGTCAACATGACAGGTTGTGGAAAATGGAATGAACACCTTTCCATAACCACTGTATTTATGCAGAGATTGGTCTTCAGTGGGGCTGCTTATTTTTGCAGATGTCCCTGGGCTGGGAAAACAGCATGGACCAGAGAGAGTAAAAGGACTTTTGTTGTCAGTGGTGTAGAAGATTGCAGCTCCAGGGGGAAAAAAAAAAAGTCGGACATTAAAAAATAAAGAGCATGTTAGGAAAATTTAAAAGATTAGAGAGAAAGTGTCTGATCTAAATGGGTAAGAGCAGTCGTGTTCTCAGACAGCTGTCTCAGTTTGCCTAGCTTTGAGTTTAAGATAATTGAGGTTTCATCAATCTGAGGGCCTTGGGAAAAAAATTAAAAAATAGACAAGGGAGAGAGAAGTTCTGAGACTCAGAGGTCTCCACTTGCAGGGACGAGGTTGTGGCGAGGTCGAGTGGATTTGGGATCCCCTACCAGGCACTTTAATTAGAGACAGTTACATCTCTATCAGGAAGCGCTTTCCCTTTGTAATATGGCTGCAATGGCCTGAGCCAACATTTGCCTTGAAAAGGGCAGTTAAGCAAACGTACAGCTGTGGGCAGGCTGTGGAAAAAACAGCAAAAGAAAGAGTTTTCATCTTCCTCTTATCTCAGTAGGTTCTTCTCATCTCTCCAGGGCAATGCTGCAGTGACCACTGTAGAGCAAAGTCCACAAGCAGCTTGAAACCATTTTGGCAGAGATGACAAAGGTTAATAAAAGTCATACTGAAATCACATACATGAGTCTGATTTTGGCACCCATTTCCCTGTCAGCAGACTTTGCTCATATGTCAATTAGAGGTCATCGGATAGACAAAGAGAGTTTTCCTTTCTTGCTTTGAAGCATCCCTCCAAACTCTGCGAGCAGAGAGGAAGGTGCAATGAAGATTGCTCTCTTTTTTCAGAAGTAGAGAATTGCCTAGTATCCAGCAGGATTGGTGCCCTGAGCACGCTGAAGATCCAGCTGCTGGCACCTCATTGCACCACGGGAACAGTACCCTGGTTATTCCGAGGGCCTGAAGTTCAACGTACAGTGAAATCGCAATGTCACAGGGATTTCACAGCTGAAAACATTCTCCCGCTACAAATAAATACCCAAGAGTTAAATCCGAGCATCAAGCACAATGCACACTTGGAGGATGATTCTCCCAACCTGGAGGGAGGGTCTGTGCACCCATCACAGAGCGGAGCTACAGTGAGAAACGTGGCTCAGCAGGACAGCCCACATTTCAATAATGTCACCACATTTTTTCTGGATCCATCTCAAGTTGTTTATATCTGAAATTGACACATTTTATTGGGTCTAAGTAGTATCATAAAAACAATAAAAAGCAGCCCTGACATTTTCTCCTCCCCTGCTGTCTCAGCCACTGCAGCCCTGACCTTCTCTTGTCTGTATCCAGTCCATATTTCAAAGGAAAAGAACCTCAAAAACTTTTTTTTTTTTTCTGCTCTCCAAAGTTTCCTGCTGCTTGAAATATTGGAAGACCCTTGGGGGGAGTGGGGGTGGAAATGACCATAAAGAGTATTACTTCTTCAGCAACTCCAAAGTTTTACTTCACTCTAAGAAGAAGTAAAAGGAGATCTTAACCAAAAAAGAAGATGGGGAGATGTGTGTGGTAGAAAGGTTATCTATCTCAAGAAAATCAGCGTGGATGGCCCATGAAATTAAGCTTTTATCACTCCAGAACATGACAATCTTTATCGTATAGACTTGATCCTACACAAAAGATTTTAGCTAGTTCATAATAATTTCTAATTCTTCCTTAGGAATGGAGAAATCTGCTCTACCTGGCCATATCCATGTGCTTTAAAATCTATCCAGTACCACTACGGTCTCTGATCACATCAGATAAGGTAGTGCAAACGGGCACCATCTGACCCCCAGAGTGATTCAAGATACAGTGAAAGGTGGTTGTGTTTAGCAAGTATCCACTGGGTGTCTTACCCTCCAACACAACAAAAAATGGGGTTGATGTCATGGGGAGTGATGGGATGGGCTTAATACCAAATTTATCCTGCCCCTCTACTCTGCCCTGGGGAGGCCCCATCTGGAGCACTGTGTGCAGTTCTGGGCTCCCCAGTTCCAGAAGGACAGGGAACTGCTGGAGAGGGGACAGCAGAGGCTACAAAGATGATGAGGGGCCTGGAGCATCTCCCTTACAAAGAGAGGCTGAGGGACTTGGTTCTTTTTAGTCTGGAGAAGGCTGAGGAGGGATCTGATCAATGCTTCTAAATACTTAAAAGGTGGGTGTCAAGAGGATGGGGCCAGTCTTTTTTCAGTGGTGCCCAGTAACAGGACAAGGGGAAATGGGCACAAACTTGAACATCAGTATTTCAATCTAAAGATGAGGAGGAACTTCTTTCCTGTGAGGGTGGCAGAGCCCTGGCAGAGCCTGCCCAAGGAGGTGGTGGAGTCTCCTTTTCTGGAGACATTCAAAACCCACCTGGACAAGTAAGTTCCTGTGCAACCTGCTCTGGGTGGACCTGTTCTGGCAGGGGGTTGGACTAGATGATCTCCAGAGGTCCCTTCCAACCTTATGTGATTCTGTGATTCTGTGATCTGACACTCATTACTGCGTTCTCAAAAGATGACTGTCGTTATTCTCCACTTTCAGCACCTTGTACCCGTTACAACCCATTCGAGATCATCTGAGCCCCCTGCACATGGGTTCAGAAAGCAGAGACAATCCCGAGCACTGTGCTGTGCCTGATGGCCTGAACCCACCAACAGGATCAGTATTCTACAGCCCTGGAGTTATTCATGGTGCCTCAGCTGTTTTCCTCTCCACTCCCTCTCCTAAATATACTGCGTAGTGAGAGAAATCTAGTTTGCTGTATCCCAAGTGCACAAATGGTCACATCTCAGCAGTTTATGAAGCAAGCCTTCTCACATCCAACCTGTAGGTCTGCTGGTAACTCTGTAAAACACTCTGAATCATGTCAAATTAAGTATGTTGTGCAAACACATCCTTTTAATCCTTTTAAATCAGTTTCTTTGCCCCTGTCCTCCCTGACAGAGACACCTGTAAAGGGTTAAATGGATAAAGCAATGAGGATGCCTATAGGCAGCCAGTTCATTTCCCAGTATCAAAGATATTTATACTTTCTCTGTGTCTGAGTTATTGTGATAAATATGTTGAGGTTGTATTATTAGTAAGATGGTTGCAATCTCATGGAACTACTTGCTGTAATACAGAATTCATGAGCTCCTGGCAACAGACTGCATTAAACCACTTAACAGAGGTCACTTCTCCAAAGTTTAGACATTTACATTCTAACCAGCAGCCTGGCTGCAAGCAGCGAGTTATCCCCAGCTCCTCAGCCACCAGCCAGAAGCTGCTGGGGTGCTGGAGATGGTGGCTGAGGTATGGGAACACCTCATGATGACCTGCAGGACAAAGCCGAGAGGAAGAGTTAGTTTACACAGACCTGAAAATGACCTTTTATTCCTCTTCTTTAGCAAAACAATAAGCTGTATCCATGAGGTTAGGATAGCTATTTCATATGGCCTCCAAAAATAGGTGCAGAGCAAAGTGAAGGTGCCGTAAAGAAGCCACAGGTTTGAGACTGCTACAGAATGTATTAATTTTTTCTTCAATCAGCATCTTCAGGAACTGCAGTGATAGCCAGCGTGCCAGAAACAAAGCAGATAGATAGTACTCCTTTGCAGACTAGGAGTCAGTCCTGAACCAGTTTCCTGAAACAAAGGCTACCTTGGAAACCCACCTACAGCCTGCTTGACTGGCAAAAGGAGCTACTGAAGGGCAGAAAAAGAGAGAGAGTCTCCATTTTGTGCACAGCTGTAGCAGGAAGGCTCAGACACAAACACACCCACACACTTTGGTGGTCAAAGAAGTGAAGGCTACAGATTGGTAATGGCATTGAAGACTTACACAAGAGCTTGCGTTTCTCTCTGCCAGCAGTTTTCATTACCTGGTCCCCTGCTGTAGATGTCCCAGCTGGGAGAGGCTGTTCAGTGGATGAGTTTCCCCCAAAGAGCATGGCCAGATGTGCCCCCTCCGGGTATGACTGCTCACAATCTGCATCCTGAGCATCCCTCCTACACAGCCTCTGGCTGCAAGGCTTGAGCCTCATCCAAAGGTGCAAAGATAGGATTTTTTTTAAAAAAAAAAAAAAAAAAGAAAAAAAAAAGAAAGAGAGATCTATTTATTGGGGAAAGAAGAATTATGAGGAAGATGGTAGTAATAAAACAACATTTTAAACTCTGTACATTTTTTTTTTAAAAAAAGAATTAGTTCATAAAAATGCAGCTGGGTAAATAATAGGTTAGTCCATCACATAAACACATTCTAAAAATAACTTCATTTGATCTAAAACATCTATAGTAGCTTGACCTATTTATCATTTTAACATATATCTATAGTCACAATGAATTTATTAAAATGTTATATCCCATAATCTGCCTGATCAAACTCAGATAAATCGTTGTACTTCGAACATCTTGTTAACAAGCAATTAATCACAGCTCCTGAGTGCAGCAAAGGAGCTAATTTAGATATTTACTTTTCTTGGCGGCATAGGTAATGTGTTCTCCAGAGCTCTCGAGTCCTTCTTGTTATCAGTAGAAGTCAGGTGTGATATGTAGAGATGCCTCTCTTCATGCAAAAAAAAATCTCATACAAATACCTGTGATATATATCAGCATTAAAAAAAAAACAACAAAAATTCCTTTTGCACATTCTGATTTCCATGTTCTGTTCCCAATTGTTTTATTGCTAATATCCCATCTCCCAGCATCACTTTGTTTAGAATATGTCCGAGTTAATGGATGACCTGTGCATTCCTGACTCAGTCTTCTCCACATAATGCATATACCAAAAATACCCATCGGGATAAGATGCAGAAAACCAATTTATTTATAGGATTAAATGATACTGTGGCATGCAGTGAAAACCTCTACTGTCTTAATCCCCACATATTGCTACCAGGTTAAATACACGCTTGATACAACCATATTATTTAAGGTTTTCTTCCCCCCTCCCTTTTTTTTTTAAATTAAAGCCTCCCAGCAATCTCCTCTCTGTGTTCTAATACTGTAAATAATTGATCATACTGATAAAACATTTTGGCTGGACCAAAGCTAACATTTGCCCTCAATATCTTCAAAATCAATCAAAGTAACACTTAGGGGCTCAGCATGGAGCCAGTTTCACAGGGGCCATTAAACTATCATTGTGGTCCAGGCATTTGTTTGAATAAATTGTTTGTGTTTGTTATCATTTCTTAGTAAAACTAATTAAGAAACTAATTGATTGTTTTGTTGTTCTACTAATTAACTCCATATGGTGCACATCTCCATGGAGATACTGTATGAGTTATTGAAACTTCAGTGATTTAATGCGTCACAATTGGATATGGGAACAATTCTTTAAATCTAAGCATCCTTTCTACTTAAGGCTCCTTTTCAGAGGAGACTTTTCTGTCTTTTCCGTCTCCCTCTCTGGTTGTAAACATCCAACTATATAAAACCAAGCAACTTGAAAGGCAAACCAGCCAAAGAAAATGGAGACGTGGACAATTACTACAAGAGGGCTTTTTTCTGTGGATAACAAGAAAAATGTTGGCAACTTTGATTCTTGGGTTTTTCCTTAGCTTTAGGCTAGGGAGAGTAAATCTTTAGGTTCACTCAGTAGTCAACAGAGAAAGGTAGGTTCCTTAAATCAGTCATTCAACAGCAACTCGGCTCACTCTCCAGCTTCTAGATGAGCCATCCTCTATCTACATTAAAAGCTGAGAAAGATTAGCACATAAATAAGTCCTTCAAGAAATCTCCCGAGTGCCCTTAACCATCACTAAAATCAGAACCTGTGCAAGCAAGTCTCAGAAAAGCAATTAATGGTGCTATTTATGTTATCCTACAGGCAACACCTTTTCCAGGGATTCAGAAGTACAGATTCAAATCCCACCTTTGCTACAGTCTCTTCATGTTTTATGTTATGTTTGTACAAATCTACCATATGGTATCTAAAGATCTTGAGCATCTGTGTAGCCCAAGTTATTCGTGTTCCTGTGACAAGGAACCTGATCCTATATGTCCCTGGTTATTTTTACCCGTTGTAAGTCACAGCCTGATGCTTGTTCTTGGGTCACAATGGTAAGAATTGAATCCAGGATCTCTGATTTTAAAAAGCCTTAGTTTTGTCTCTCAGTCATCTCTGAAGTTTGAAGACAGAGCCATCATTCTATCAGACTCAATAAGTGTAATTATCCCTTCTATTGAGGACAAGACAGCCGTGTGGTCAGCACACACAGACTCAGGTTTTACACACCAAACAAAGTGCACTCTGCAAACATGGTTCAAAAACTAATTTGTACTCCAAAGAATTTTTTTGGTGAATAAATAAACACAGCATGAGGTAAATATTCACAGGTCTCTTTAGTGACCGTCTTTGATGAGAGTGGCTGGATAAATCCCTTCAAATTTCATCTGTAGTTGAGCTTAACAATGATGAGAGACTGGACTGGACATAGAAGAATTGCCATAGTATTTCAAGGTTTCAAGCTGTCTGGCTCAGATATAGAGGGCTGAGTGCATAAGCACCATGTTAAAATTACTTCCCCGGGGTCTGAGCTTGATGATGCGAGAAAGCTTTTGAGTTCCAGTGATCCTGAAAGCCACACTGGCAGACACTTTAACTTCCAGTAGAGACACCTCTGTCTGCAAAGAGGCAGATGAAAAGGCTTCTCCTGGTCCACTGAGTTTGCAGTGGAGCACCTGGAGAAAAAACAAGTTTGTATTTTTACTCGTGTCCTGAGCAAGAAAAGGAAGGAGTTCGATCCAAAATGCTAAAAGCCTTGGTCAGGCTTGGTTAGACTTCTCTGTAGCCTCAGTTTTCCCAGTGCTTGAGATATTTTTTTCTTGAGTCCAAGCATTTAGGGAATTCTCTGAAAACCTCAGCTCCTACGAAGCAAGTGACAACTTAATGCAGAGTTCTTTTAGTCTTTTTTTTTCCTAAAGAAATGAGGGTCATACACTCATTCTATATGTGTATTCATCTCTTCCCAACAACATTGGATCATGTTGGCCATTTTTAAGCCAACTTGCCAGAAAGGTAAAGCACTTCAAAACACACTGGACTCCTGTAGATTTTGAGAAGAAAGGTGGCTGATTAGACCCTATGCTTTTACTCAGGGATTGTCTGAAATAGGAAGTAAACTATGTTATTAGGTACCAGAGAATTCCCACACAGCAGAGCCACTGAAGCTCTCGACTACAGGGACTCACAGCACTGTGGAAAACAAAGACCAACAGACACAGTATGGGAAGCAAGGCCTCCTCAGTGCTGGTCCTTTCCAACTGTGCTCTGGTTTGTGTTCAGGTAGCTCTCTAATTCTGTCATTGGAGGAAAAATAACAACAGAAATGTAACCTAGAGTATGCTCTAAAAACTCAAAATCCTGAAACATTTTTCTATCAGTGTGTCTACGCATATATGTATACATGTATATCTGTAAATACAAAATCTGACTTTTTAAGGTAGGTTTATGTTTTGGAAATTTTAGGAGTATAGTCTGACTGAGGGATAAAATCCCAGGGGCTGGTATTGCTGGACTCGTTTTGTTGTATCCCTGTGAACATTAATTCCTGGAGCTGCCGTATTACCCGGGACTAAGATTGAGCAGCAGTCCCCTAACATGTGGAGGACTTGTCTTAGGCTGATGTCTTCTCCAGTGCACTTGCCTGTAGTCAGTGGCTGCTTCTTCCACCTTTCAGTCTTCTGAAATTCAACAAAACTACCAGGGCAACAGCAAAACCAACCAGCCCACTCCATCCTCAATTCCACCTTAATCTCATCTGCTGAAGTAAGGAAAGGTCCAGAACCACCAGGACACTGCCTGGAGACTGATGCAGAGAGAGGGAAAGAGAAAAAGAAAATTGGCAAATTGGAGGATACTTTTTTCTTCCATGTACTCTTTAGCATTCAGCCCTGGCCTATTTTAGCCTTAAGCGTTGCGTTGTGACTGATGATTGCTCTCCTCTGGCCTTTGTTTTGAGCTTTCAGATTGTTGATGTATTACAGAAATGATGTTGTCTGAAGCACCTCGTCTGATCACCGAGGCAGCAATCAGCTCACCCTTCGATGAGCCATTGAGACAGTCAGGCAAGTGGCCGCATTAGCCTGTCAATTTTGGCTCTTTGAACAGTTAGAACAATTTTGGTGAATTACAAGCAATAGAAAATCACTTTAGCTGCTCATTAGCTGGGAGACAGGAACGATGATAAATGCTCAGGGACTTTGAAAAGGCTTATGCACACACAGCCTCCCTCCACAGAAAGGCCCATTTAACCCTGGTGTTGCTCAGAAAGTAGAGGTAGTTACAGGCCAGCTACCGACTTGGCTCTGCTCATGAACTGGCAAAGCCCCCGATCTCTAGCAGAAGCCACAGCTCCAGAATAAAGTATCTGTGGGATTTGAACCTCCGTATCTTCCACTGAAGTGAAAAAGTAACTCCATCTCACTGTTGCGAGCAATAGGCTGCAATCTTCTATGCAAGGTAGAAGGGGGAATGTTAGGGGAGACAAAAATACGACAATTTTTTGCAGGAATGCGGCATAAAGATGTTAGTTTCCATGGTCTGGTCTGTCCATCTGAAACCTGGTGACTTCAGCAAGCTTATTTTATACTATCCACACACACGATCTATGCTTTAGATGCACAAAAGCAGGTAGCGAACAATGGAGTGGAGAAGGTCTATGGGAGCGATGTGATGGCGTGGCTTAAGGTTGCTTTCCCACGTGGAAGGAGACCACTGTAAATACTAACAAGGAATATAAAGGCCTCTTGCTGCAACTGTTCTGTGAGGACGGAAAGTCCTGTATCAGTCTTGCAAGCTGCTGACGATGCAAGTAAGGGCATGTTGCAATGTCCTATACACAAGTTTTGGAGGTTTGATATTAATAGTTATGGGAAAGTAACTCAATCATAGCTCTTGAACTGGCAGTTTCAGTCTGGGATCCTTTCACAGGTCATAACTCTCACCCCCAAGAGGTGAATTACTAGATAAATAGAAGAGGAAAGGTTTGAAGAAAAAGGCAGTAGTAGGGGAAATTTTGATAATATAAATGTAGAGCTGCAATAATCTCAGTACTCAGATGCTCCCAAGTCACACACTCACACACTGGAAGCTGCTCAAACATAATCGTGATAAACCTTATACAAGAAGCTGGAAGGAAGAGAGGACGCTGGAGTGACTGTCTAAAGGATGAGGAATTTTGGAGATGAGGAAAAATGGATCTCAATTTTTTCAGGGGTACATAAGGCTGCTAAAGACATCTTAGCAATTTGGGGCCAATTTTGAATTGTAATACTACCGTGGTATTGGTACCTCACCTGTCTAACACACATTACCTTAACTTAAATAGATAATGACTGTGAGAGCGGCAACCATGAACGAGGCCATCTTTATAGCTCGGTCTACAAAGCACCAAGTGCTCATCTGTGATGAGGAAGCTTATTGTGAAGACTGAATAATTCAGATATGGCCCTGAAATTCTGAGCATTCATAGACTGAGCTGAACCTCTGAGCACTTTGTCTCTTGTCTGTTGCTATTTCAGGCAGCGTGCTGAAGGACTGCTTCCTCCCGCCATGTCATTGAGAATGACAAAGCCTCTCTACAGCATTCAGGAGAATTGGATGGATGAAGGACAGGCAGGACAAAAAAGCTGATATTTTGAGGAGCTTCCTTTATTCAGATCAGGTCTTTTAACTTGCCCTCATGCCTTTGTTCTGCTGATTTAATGATTCCTTCCTCCACGCCTCCCCTCTATTTCCATTTGTGTGGATCAACCACAGCAGCAGGAAACCCTTTAATTGGCAAAAACATTTGCTCAGCTGAAGAGGTCTGCAGGTAAAGGAGCACATTCAATGAGGTCCTTTCAGCATGTAGGAGAAGAAATTGCCATACCTTCTCTACTGGCATTAACAGGACCATTTTCTGCTCTTTGGGTCTGGATTCTGAGGTATCCACAATTGGTGAAATAGGCATTGCTGCTCTGTTTCCTTCTTTTTATCAGGGAGAGAAGGATGGCGCAGGAGAGGAAGCTGGCCTGGTAACTAGGAGGTCCAAGTGCAAGCTTCCTGTTGGTCTCTCAGTAAGCTCCTTAACTTCAACATTTAGGCATTGCTCTGCAAAGTGCTTTAATATTTAAGATTTAGGAAACTAAGTCCATTAACTTTCAGCCAAGCTTAAGCTCCTAATTCAATGTATCACCCTGAATATGTCACTTCAACATCTAAGTCATTCAAGCCATATGGTTTTTAACAGAATCTCAGATCTATCCCTTACCAAATCTGATCCTTAGAGGTACTATTCACAGGTTGCCCTCTGAGACATAGCGGTAAAGGCACTTCTGTACCAAGCTGGATACTTACTAAAGCTTGAGGCACCAAGGTGTTTCAGTGAGGCATAAACAGCTCAGATCTGCAGTTCTGTGGTCCACGGGCTGCAGTCAGTGGTCTGCAGTTGGTATCTGTGCTTATAGTGTAGCACCTTTCATAAAACAAGTCTGTGCCACTTTTTGCCACCAAGGCAAAAGACCCATCTAGAAAACTGAACTCAGATAACTAATAAAAGAGACAAGGTTATGCTTTGGAGGTTGATAGCTCCATGATAATCAAAAGGGAATGAGATACACCTGGAAGACAGACCTACCAGGCGACTTCACTAGCTGACATAGTGAGACAACTGACAGATGGAGGAAAGTGATACACAAGATAACTTGATAACTCAGATAACTGATGGACTGAGACAACTTTATACTTTGGTTGATTAATACGCTGAGGTGCCATAAAAAGAAGCAAACCCGATACATTAGTCCATCTAATATAGAGATGTGACAGATGCATCAAGAATACTGATGTATCAGGACTATGAGACCTCCAGTTGAGCTGGTGTTCATGCCCATAATTGTTACTTTCCAATTCTGCATTCAGATGGACAGAAGCCTGTAGGAGAATATCAAACTTCCACTGAGACCTTTTTAAATAATAATTACTCCGTAGCAGTGCTGTGAAATCTGTTATTAACCTGAGGCCAAAGGCCACTTTGTTAATCAGTCAGGGCTCATATTCTATCAAAAGAAGCTAGGGCTGATTGCCGGTCTAATCATAGGGTGACAGCAACTGTCAGACATGACATCTCTACTAGAATAAAAACAACCCTGAGGGTCCAATTTTGCTGGGGGGGTTACAGACAGTGGCTCCTCTGCAGAGGGATTTCGGTTTGGACATGGCGAAGTACCATGTGCCTCCATAACTCATACACATGGTGAACCTTGAGTTCTCAATGGGACGTTTCTCTTCCTCAAGTGCTGGTAGGAGAGGACCAGCTCTGCAGGGTAACAGCGTAGGAAACAGTGATGCATGTCCTCTCGCCTGCACACGCTTTCTGTTGTTTTTCAGTGCCTGGTCCATTGTTTGTTACCGAAAGATGAGTGCAATGAAAGCAGAAATCAGGGGGATACTTCCCTTCATCCAGTTCCTTTGTCTTACACAGCCCAGATGAAATCCTCTCCTTTGCTAACAGCCAGCAGAAATCCTGCATGTAGCTCAGGTCCCAGGCAAGCTCTGGCTAAAGAGAAGGAAAAGCCTGTAGGAAAGTGCAGAAGAAGTGTAGGAAAGGTACACGTAGGAGGGAAAAGCAAGAGTAGAGCGCCTGAGAGCTGTGAGGGGACAGAGTTATTGAAAAGCAAGACAAATGGGAGAATTGGACTTGGGAGGAAATTGAGATGTAAAGGCACATAAGTGTGCAAGCAAAGGAGGGAATGGACTAGCTACTCTATTATAAAGCAGTTTTTGCCCTTGAGCCAACACTTTGCCAACTGCCCTGGGCAAGCTCCACCCCAGGTTCATAAAGCAGAGACTCTGAAGGGAAGTTACAGCAGCTCCAGATTCTTTACTTTCAGCTGCTTTATTGAAATTCTTTCCATCTCCCCTCATTTTCTGCTTGTATTACCGGATTATTGAGTCTCATATTCATCTGTCTCTAAAAGATTAAACTGTCCCCTGGAAAAGGCCATCATGTCCTGGAGGAGGAGATCCCATTTCCACTCCATCCCCCAAGAAATAGAGCCTCTGGAAAGTTTTCAGGTTGATAAGTTCCCATCGTTTTATGAAACCTTCTGGCTTGAAATGAGAGCAAAGCCTAAGTGACAGATGCCAGCAGGTTTCTATCCCCCCATGGCACAAAACCCTGTCTGCACCTGAGAGTGGGGAAGTGAGGAGTCACTGCAGCCCCTAGCCAGCATGGCTGAGCCCAGCACCTTTGCAGGCTCCGTGGGGCAGGGATGACCTGCTGAGATGCAAATTGCAGGGAGGAAAGGATAAATACAGTTGTGAGGCAGAGGGGTGTGAGGACTGCTTCCCATGGCTTTAAAAAAAAAAATTAAAAAAAAGCAGCAGCAGGTACCTGGCGTAACACGTGCAGGGCCACGAGGGCTTAGCCACACTGCTCATTTTGTCTCCACGGGAGCTGGAGCTTTAGCCCTGCTTGTCTCATAGTTCAGTATTCCTGACCTTTCCCCCTGAGACTGTCTCTGTGGCCTCCAATCTCTGCCTCCTATTCACAACAGCAATTTCCTTCCCATTGCTCAGGTCCAGTCCCCGTCAGTCATCCCCAGCCTCCCCCTTTTCCCTCCCCTCCCAGCCCACACACAGACATACCGACCTGCATATAAATCTCAGGGCTTTGGGCTTTCTTTTTTTTTTTTTTCCCTTTTCAGACCTAGACCATTGCACAGACTCTCACTAGTATCTTCATCTTATCCCCATTCTTGACAGCACAAACTTCACACTCTGTCCCTTTCTTGGCAGGTGTATTACCAAGATGCCACTGACAGCCATCTGCACCCTGCCTGCTACACTCTTTTCTCCCTGTCCTTGCTCCTAGTTGGTCTCCATAGATAGAATCATAAAATCGTCTGGGTTGGAAGGGACATTTAAGATCACCTAGTCCATCTATCAACCTAAAACTGCCAAAACCACCACAAAACCATGTCTCTCAGCACTACATCTGCCCATCTTTTAAATACCTTCAGGGATGGTGATTCAACCACTTCACCAAACAGCCTGTTCCAATGCTTGACAACCCTTTCAGTCAAGAAATTTTTCTAATATCTATCCTAAACTTGCCCTGGTACAACTTGAGCCCATTTCCTATTGTCTTATTGCCTCTTACTTGGGAGAAGAGACCGACCCCCTTCCACCTCCTTTCAGGGAGTCATAGAGAGTGAAGTTCCTGAGCACTTCCAGGGTGACAGCCTAGTGGTCCTTTCCTGAGACCATTTCATCTCCTCGGTGATGCCCCCACATGCAGTGCAGAACGAAGCACTGCTTCCCTTATCCATGTGCGTGTCTCCACCAAACAGGGCAGCCCACCAGAAAAAGCATGATGTTTTCATGGTGTTCCCCCACCTGCTTTGTCAGCAAGGAGTGAGGCCAGAAGAACAACCACAGCCTTCAAGCCGCACTGGAACGATTCCTCTGGAGTCAGTCTTCATGGCACAGTAACACGTGCAGAGCAACACCCGCCCTCCACAGCTCCCCCACCGTAAGCCACAAATCCAACTAATTAAAAGCCAGGCTCATCCACATCCCAACAAACACCGCGGTACATCCCTGCATTTGCTGGGAGCGAAATGCTAGAGGTGCACGACAGCAGGCTGTCCCTGTGACTTATTACTTTGTCATACTGTAAATATTATACAGGCCATATGGATTTTCAATACCTGAGCACCACGCTGCCATTAATATCAAATGTAATAAGATATTATATGCATGACAATCATAGAAAGAAATTGCAAAGCTCAGAAACTGCCTGGCGGAGCTATGCACGGTTTGTTTTTGCCATGAAAAAGTCAGAGGAAGCCATAATGAATCATTTAGCTGACGAATTTTATCTCTTTTTCTGTTTGCAAACTGTCTGCCAGCAGATTGTCATTTTCTCAAATGTGTCCATTATTTGGAGCTCGTCAGTGGACAATCACTTCCATGCCTAATCATGGGCCATTGCTAAAGGACGTGTTGTGGGTGTGCGTCGCACTAAACGTGAGCTGATTTTAGCCATTCCCCAGGTCTCGTGATGTGGTTCTCTTTCTTGACTGGATGAGATGGTTTAGAAGCCACTCTGGATATCTAGGATTGTGCATCAGAAATCTTCTCAGCGTGCGTTTGGCAATATTGGGTGAAAAATAGCTACGAGTGGGTTTATGCAACATCTGGACCCTCTACGGTAGCCGCCTCAGCAGGGCAGGGCTCCCTGGCTGCCAGAGGTGGGTGATGGCACCCGTGGGCTTCTCTGACCTTGCTGAACCCCAGCCTGGGTGGCTGCAACATGGAAATCAAGGTCAGGGTTTGCCCTTGCAGGCATTGAAACCCCACTGAAGTCCAGGCAACACCAGCTGCTTTCCTGGCTAATAGGGCAGAGGCATTTTCTGCTATAACGTCCTAAATCCCGTGGCCTTGGAGTTGAGTTTTCATTGAGTTTTCACTGAGTTTTGGCCAGCAGGGCCAGTATGAACCTGGAGACAGAAAACTCCAGGTTTGCCTCCTGAGGATGGTTTTTTTCTTGCTTCGTCTCCTGAGGATGTTTTTTTTTTTTTCTTGCTGAAAGGAACAAATTGCAAGAACCTGATTGAAAGAGTATTCCTTCCCATTTCCTCCCCATCCCTTTCACACGTCTACGCCGGCTGATGGTAATATAAAGACAGTGCCCTTTGAGTGTGTGTAGTTTATAGGGAGCTTGCACTGACCATTTGCATAATGGACTGTGCTCCCTAGTGCAGAGTGTGACATGAATAGCTCACACACACTTTATTAGAGATTTAATATAGTGCCTTTCACAAGAGTCAAAGCACAGTGCCGAAGAGGAAAACAAGCCACTCAGAAAGCACAGGGATAAGCACATAAAGCAAGAATAAAAGGAGATTACAGATGGTGGGGAAAAAGTATAAAAGAACTTGAGTTAGGATTTAAATGCGTTAATGAGCCCGTGGTATGACTGTCTGAAGGGAAATTTCTACCAGGCTATGGAGCACAAGACAAAAGACTCAAAGTGTGGAATTTGAAACCAGTGACAAAACAGCCACCAAGAATAAATCTGACAGTGAATGCACAGAGGAAACCCAGTGCCTGAACGGTAGCAATAATGATCACAACTCCCGTTCATTTTTATCAGGTGCCTCCTGGCTGAAGCTGTTGGAGGGCTTTAAAAAAAAAAAGACATGCTCCCCCCATTTTACATGTAGGGAAACTGAGGCACAGAGCGATGGGGTGATGTCCCAAATCATCAGTTGGGAACCCAGAAAGAAAACCGTGTCACCCAGATAGGTCCTTTGTCATCTGTGCTGACAGTTCCCAAACTGGCAATGGGACCACCTGTACCTCCCAAGGCTGTAGTAAGTTGCCTGCTGAAGGAAAAGTATCATCTATACATTATTTTCATTTAAAAGTTTGACCCTTGGGAAGCACTGGGGACCATAAAGGGTCTGAGGTCCTAAATACTTGTGACAACTGCATTGAGCTGCACAATTCCTCAGCAGAACACAGAAACGGTCAAATAAACAACTAAATTTCTGTATGTTTCAGATGGGATCATTGTGTTTCCCTTACAACTGCTGGGCAGATATGGGTAGCTCTAACTGCGTCTAATTGATTTGCTCCCCTGGCAGAGCTGCAGGTGCAGAGAGGAGGGCACAGGCTGTGCAGATACACTTGCATCTGCGAGAAAGAGGGAAAGAGGAAAAGAAATTGCCTTTTTGAAACCAGTTTCCCATGACAACATTAGAATGGTACAAGATAAGGATGGTCCCCCCTCCATGAAACACAATAAAAATAAAATATAAAAAGAGAATGGCGACAAGGAGAAAAGCTTTTCAGTCATGTTAGAAAAGCTATTACAAGTGGCAGAACAAGCCTCACCACACCACATAAAGCTGTGCACAGCTGCCCACAGCACAATCAGGTGCAGCTTGAGTGATCCGGGCTCTTCAATAAATCTGAAGCTAAGGCCAAACTTGCAAATATTTACAAAGCTTTCAGTGAACCATCCGCTATTGCCTGGCTCCATGAGATCTCTCTTCCTCCTTTCTGGCCCCACCTGTCTGACCTCTTCTGCAACCTTCATGTGAGACACCCAAGAAATCAAACTTCCCTCACAGTTTTCCATCGCTGCTGCTGGTGTGGTCCAACATGTCCCTCTTGTTTTATGGTTCTTATTCAATGCTTTGTCTAAACCTTGCCTGCAGCATCACTAGGGAAAAGATCAGTCAAACAAAAATGCGTGGCACTACATTATTAATTCATAATAATTTCCAGAACTGAGGTCCGGAGAGGAAAAAAATGCCTAAAAAATATTTGTTTATATTGAAAGTCTCCAGCACTCTGCTTGCCCTCCTGAGAAACGTTTGGTTGGAAATCAAGACAGAACAGACGACTTCCACTGGGGAGGTTTTAGGCTGGTAGAAAGATGGAAAGATCCCTCCCAGCATCAACAAGGTTGTCCACACACTCGACACTAGATGCCTCAGTATCCCTGAGATAAACTGGTCCTATTGAATGCATTAAGATCATCATCCTTTATCTAAATAAAGGTTATTTGTAGGTAACAGTAATACAGCCAACAACCAGCAGTCCTCTTGCAATGTGAGGGCTGCGACACAGCCGGCGTGTGCCAGAGGTGCTGCTGGGGCTCAGTGAAATAAAAAACAACTTCTGGAAATGTCTGATAAATAAAAGCAAGAGATCTTAACGACTAAGTTAATACATGAATGAAATAACTGTTTGGAGCTGGAAATGAAACCCGGATTTTTGTAGCTCAGGAACAGGAGACATCAGAGATGGATTTATCTTAAAATGGAAAGACATAGAGTGACAGAACCTAAAAATAAAATCTCATTCTTAGCTGTGCTGAATAGTAAACGATTAGCAGCATCCAGTTGGAAACACCACTTGGGCTATGACAAATACACTGACAAAAAATCAGCCAAAAACCTAGGGAAGGAGGGCTAAATCTGTACTCTGCATATAAACTAATGCTGAAACCACTAGGAAGCATCAAGAGACTCCCGAGCAGAGGAAAGGATACAGAACTGAGCTGTACACAAAATTTCTTTAAAAATAATTGGAACTAACTGCCCAAGAGGAATGGCCTGAGTGATAGGCACCACAAATAACGAACACACAAGCCCTGAGACAAACACCTTAGAAACAACTCCCACAGATTCAGCGCCGTGGATCTGAAGAAATCAGTAGCCTTTGTGAGCGGTGGCTCATCCCTGATCCCACAGGCACATACACAGAGGAGAAACTTGACACAAGACACACCAAGGTTAAAACTGGCAATCAATAGCTCCAGCCTAACTTAGATATTCATTTGATAATGAGAAAATTTACCTCTCCATGTGTCAATTTCCTCATATGGAAATTAAGAACTATGATTAGACACCAAGATAATGACACTTGGGCAAACCATGGATACATTTTTAAATTAATTTCCTTCTGCTACATACACCTGAAAGTTAATAGATGAATGGATTTAGCCTGGTTTTAATGAGAGCTGACTATGAGTTTTAAGACAATACAGACCTGGTTTTCAATGATGAGACAAATTTGTTAATACAAGGAAGGCACTGTCAGACAGCACCAGTCATTTTCCTTTCAATAAAGCACAGAATAGTCCTTATGGGACCCCACAGAAGTGGGGTTTGTTGCAACCGCCAGCTTTAAGGGGATCACGGGTGAAACAAACACATTTAAATTGCTCCCTGAGTTTCCTAACTCCTGATATTTAGTAAAACTTCTTGATATATACTTGGGAAAACTGGCGTGTGGAGGGGTCAACTCTCTAATTCACCAAAGTGATCGAAGAGGTGATATTGCCTTTGGTTGTGGATTGGGAGAACTATTGATTGACCCTTTGCTTTGAAATGTGGTAAACAGCAATTTTCATACACTCTAAAAATCACAGAATCACAGAGTTGTCATGGTTGGAAATGGTTGAGATCACCGAGTTCAACCAGACGTAAAATATATACCTGTAGCAGGACCTGAAACAGAATTTAAGAGACTGCATAGATGCAAACAACAAACAGTTATAATAAAAGGTAGACAAGACAACAATGTGTCATTATCAGTCACTGAAATACTGTTTCCTCCACTAAAATTTCTAATTAATTACCAATATACATTATAGAGTGAGAAAGTGTCCTACTAGAAAAGGTCACGCTTCCTGCTACTTCATTTCACCCTGCCTGCCCGGCTAGGAATATTCACCACCGATCACAGCATCAAATGAGTTCCTACCCGTGTCATATTATTTACAAAACCTTTCACACAGCTCCAATACGCTGGGACTGCGAGTGATAATAAACTCTATTCTGACATATCAACGGCTCAAGGAAATTTTCCATTGCAATTTTCGACACAAAATGAAACATCCTAGCAGGAGCCAGAGCTGGAGGAATCTGTTCTGAGAGGAATGATTTCAGGTAATTTATCATTATGAAATGAAAATGCAAAAGCCATTGAAGTCTCCTGAAATGGTACAAATAAACCCATGCTGTAAAGTCCGTGATCAGTGAGGGTTTATATTCAGCAGTACTTGGTCCAATAAACATCGAGAAACCAAATCACTCTTCATATATTACAGTTACCTTTCAGGGCATTAGGCAGGGAGCTTTTCATTGGAACTAGACATAGTGCAACTTCCATGACATTTCCCTCCAGAGTTTCCCTTTGCTATTAATACTGTGAAGAGTAAACTGGAGAACTGAACAGTAGATGTGGGGTCAAATGAGATATTGAACTACTTCTCTCAAAACTTGTCCCTCAGACTTTTGCTCATACTTTCTGCCTGCCCTAGGCTTTGCTGAATGCAAACGCAGTTGGTGAATGCAAATAGAGGTTGGCTAATGCGTTCAGAAATTGTAATTTGGTCAAAAAGTGTCTCCCAAAGAGAAAAAATTTACAAATATTATGTAATAACCCTGCATAATGCATCCTTGAATAACTGCAAGTAAAACAGAAGGTCTTCTAGGCTTGAATAAAAAGTTTCTGTTTGACCTGAATGTGAAATATATTGCTTTATTGACTGAAGAATCCAAGATACAAAACAAAATCTTTCTTGTAGAGATCTAATCAGGATTCAGTGTACTGCTGAGCTGGTGGACTTGGCAATACAAACAAGTCTAGTTTGGACTTTGCGCCTTGCATGTCCATGCCCAAGAAACACTCAGGAAAGTGAACCTGCTTGAACTCCCACAAGGTCACCAGCAGAAGCCTCCTAATTCAAGGAGGAAACACTTGTTTCAAAGATTGCTTAGTGGGAAGAAGAGTGTGTTATTTCCTGCACTCAAAACTTTGCATGTCCTCTTGGGTCCATCTCTGCTTTCTGAAATTAGGCAGCTCTTCAGGTCCTTTGTCAGTCTGTGTCTGGGAGTGGCTTGGGATGAGAATAGCAGATGGAGTTTGTAGATGACAAGGGAAAGGTGTGTAGGAAAGGCAGCATGAAGATACCAAATTGAAAAACCTGAAGCTGTTACACGTCAAAAACAATGTCCCTGAAAAGTGCTGCATGGATGATTGGAATTGCAGAAGTCCTGGCAACCTTGGCTTCAGTTTCAGGTATGTGAAATACCCACCTCTGTACCTTGTACTGGACCTGGTCTCTCTCTTGCTGGTGCTATTAATCCCACTTGTCTTCTCAGATTCTCTCTGTCTAGTGACTGGGAAAAAAGCAGGGGGTCACTCAAATGGCTCTTTAAGGAAATTTCCCTAGACCAGACACAGATGAGAACTGAGCTGTACTTAAAAAGAGTTTGTACCATGAGACTGATGGTTCATTGGTCTGACTATGGCCAGTTTTGAACCTCATAAGAGTGGTAAATATCAAGTTCCCTTTCTGTCAAAAATGCCCGTGTCTGTGCTGAGAGTGGCGATCTGTACGCAGGACAGCAGACGACACAAATGGGGCAGAGAGAACACGACGTTGTACAAAGACCCCCACTCTGTCTGCACGAGCAGAAGGAGGGGACAGACACCTCCATCTTCCATCAGGCAGAGCCCACCCGTCAGAGGTGCTCATGGACACCCACTCCATCAGCCCCTGCCTTTCTCCCCACACACCTCTCGTCACTCTGAGGTCAATGTGCTGTAATACCCTCTGCCATCACCGATCTGACAAGCACAGGCAGGCACCCAGCTCCAGCTGCGAGAGGCTGCAGGAGGCTGGAAAGCACAAGCATCACTTGCCAGCTACCATGAGAAAATCCTACCTGAAGGAAATTTGAGGGCAAACCTGAGGATTTGGTGCAGGCTCCAGAATGGTGCTTCAGCCCAGCGGCACACAGGATGCTGGGATGCACACAGCAATGAGATATTTAAAGGTAAAGAAAGTTGCAGAGCTTGGCTGAAGGCAGCTAAAGAAATAATGAACAAACCCTCTGATCCCCAAGTGCTTCTATTAGAGGACATAAATCCTCACTGGAGCTTGTTTGACTTTCACTCTTCAGTTTCATGCTTGGAAGTTCAGGTCTTTCTTTCACAACATACTAAAAGAGGATTTTCAGTTGATTGTCTCCCACAGATCCCTGAGAAGAGGTGTGATGGCACTGCTGTCCTGTCCTCATTGGCACCCAGCAGCAGCTCAGAGAGTTAAAATGATGTTTCAGAGAGAGAGAGAGAAAGAGAAGGGACCTGCACAAACCCCACGTTTCCAGTCAGGCACTCTGCAAGTTAATTCAGATGACACAGCATCGGACAAAAAAGTTCCTTTTTTTATTCTGTGTCTAATGCAGATGAAGGGTAATACATATGGAAGTTGTTTCTCAGCAGCAACTTGAGAAGTCGTCAAAGTTTTAAATCTAGGGCAAGTAAATCAAGCAGAAATAAAACGAAAGGACGTGCGAGTTGTGGTTGTCCTTCTCTATCACGGAGCCTGCCAGCTCGGGGAGGGCAGAGCAGAGGCTGCAGAGAGACCTACATACAACGTGGAGCAGGAAGGGTAATGCCAGGAAGAAAAAACAAACGTTGTGGAGTTTGCCTGGTTTTGTTCTGGCTTCCCCAGTGTGGGGAATGAGGGCAGCATCTGACTGGGATTTGGAAAAAAAAAAAAAGAAAAAAGAAAAAAAAAAAGAGAGAGATATTGGGTAGAATAGGTGAGGTTGGAAATGTCACAGAAATGTCTCTCTGGAAGTCTTGGAAATATTATTCGTATCCCCAAACGGTTAAACACTAAGATTTATATACAAATAAAACCCCATTAACTCCTATACCATTAGATGAAATTCTTTCCTAGATGCTATTCATTTCTCTCTGCACCAAAACTCTGATTGTGCTCAGTGGGGGGCCTTTTGGTATGACAAGCAACTAAAACAGTCAGGATTTCAGTTATTATGGGTAAGTCCAACAAGAAAACACTGTTTTTAGGAGGAAATGTGCTTACACGAGCTGGGTAGACCAAACTACTGTAAATGACAGTAAATTTAAAAATAATCTGAACACCACTCTTCCTGCAGCCTTGAAAAGCCTGCCTATTTTTTTTTTAATGGTTTATTAAAGGTTATTCTGATTTTTAGGCATGTCTCCAGTTGCTGGTTCAGCTGGTCCAGGAGCACAGCAAGGGCTGGTGTGTTAAGCTCCAAGCGTCTCCGGAGACCTCCTTCCCTCATAAGATCTCCACTGGTTTTGCAAACACTGAAAGCGCTGGTGGGTCACCAAGTTATTCTGAATCTAAATTACCAGAGGATATGTCTGTCCTCAGAGCTGGAGGGAGGGTTGGGGGCAGTCTGGCTGCTGATAGATACATTCCCTGTCCCTCTCTTGACTGAGCATCCTCCTGCAGTATAAAGCTGTAGGGGCAGGTGTTCTCATCCTAATGGAAAAGAAACTCAGGGAACCATTTCCCTCAGCTAAGACCTGCTAGAAATGAGAGTTCATTCTTCAGTGAAAAGTCAGATATGGCTTCCTCCTTTTTTTCACAAATGCATTCAGCTTTTTTTCCAGGGTTTGCCAGACTGGAGGGCCTCACTGGGACTACCTCAAAAGGCCCAAAGAAAAAAAAAAAAAAAGAAAAAAAAGTAACAGCTCTATTGCAGTAATTCTGGAAAGAGTGACAGACACAATCTTGGCGATCTTCAGTGGGATAGTGTGAGGTGAAGTACAAGAAAATAAATAATCAGGAAATATTTGTGTAAATACTACCTCAGTGCCAGCCCCTCCTGTCTATTCCCACTTGCTGTCTGTGAACCGAGAGCATCTGTCCACATCTCCGTGTGCCAGAAGGATTACCACAAAAAGGAATTTACATTCTGTCAATTAAAATACCATCAAGCTAAGGATTAAAGTCACAAACACACGAATTAGAGATGGTGCCAAGGGACTCTACCTATCTATCTTTCATGACTCTTCTAGGTACATGCTATAGAAGCATTAAAGGCACCTTTAATCTGCTGTATTTCCATGCAAGCATGGCATTTACTTAGAGTGGCGACCAATGAGTTGTCAACAAGCACAGGGCAAGCACAAACCAGGACTGGTGTATGTCTCCCTCTTAAACTGCATGCATGAGTTGTATTTTCCATCATTCAAACTGAAATGTTCATAAAGTGTTGAATATTACCATGACAGTCACTGAAACACTGCCCATAAACCTTGTAAAAGTGTCTTTATGGAAGGGATCAAAATAAAAGCTGGGCAAAGCTTAACTGACCCCTACCCCACACCGAGGAGAAATCAGTCCTTTACTCCTGGCACTGGGTAAAGGACTATACACTAGCATTTGCTGCATTAATTCATGCTACATTTTAGCTTCAGGTTAAAGCTTGTGAGAATGAGGATGCAAGCTATAAATGGTTTGCAAAATATACAAGGGGGGAGGGGGGGGAAATAATGCTTGATTCCATAAAATAAGCCAGTGATCAAGGAATGGGTTCAGCCCTTGTGCCAGATTGCCCATCAGGAGATGAATGTACCAATAGTCTCATGTTTTATGGTCTGAGTTAACCCTGCTGTGGTTGACATCAACTCAAGGTGGAGCAGATGGCAGGAGGGTTCCCACACTGTAACCATGCTACATTACCAGTTCAGATGGCAGCTCTTGGCTCCAGTAGCAAGAAATAAGGCAAGAAGTTGAAGTTATTCTGTATTCCAGTGCAGAAAGACCAAAACATTTTTATTTCAGCCTAAGTTACCTTCTGGGTATATTCACTGCACAAAATGGCCTTTCTTCCCCGATGACCGTGGTGACAGGCGGCACAAAAATGCAATGGAAAAGAATAAGAATGGCATATTTTTTCTCATAACTGTCCTCATACCACATGCTTGGGAGAGTGCTATAGAAAAGTCACTGTGCTGGAGCTTTAAAGAAGCAAATTTAACCCTTGATTCTGCCTCCAGCTTCCTTTACAGTATTCAGGACTTCAATTCCTCTTGTGTTAAATGGAGGAACAATTCTTCCCCTTTTCATCGTACATTCATTATAAATTTTTTTTGTGGGAGGAGCTGTGAACATTTTGTGTACTTTGATCAGGAACAGCATCTCTAGTTGCTATCTTAATCCTCCATAATAAACGAGACTGGGAATTTGTGCGTGCTGGGGTCTGTTCCCGGGGCTTGGCAAGCCGACACGGGGGAGGATGCTTCACCCCACCAGCCCCCAGGCTCCGTGCCTTCTGAAGGGACAAATGGAGCCTAGTTACAATTAGGCAAGATTATTACAATTTGATTACAGGCTTGGCACCGATGGTTCGCTCTGTGCTACTGAGAGACAAGAAAGAGTGCGGTCCCTGTCCTTTGGAGACCGCGATACAAACGAGGAGAGAGAAGACAGGAAACCCACAGAGGAGATAATGGAAGAGGCTGCAAACTCAGAGCCATTTTTCTATGTATTTTAATAATGATGAAGCGGCAACAGCTTTCCCAGCAAAGGTCAAAAATTGTGCAATTCAGTGAGGCAAAGGAGTTGCGCACTTTTCCAGAAAAGCTTATCTTTAATCTGCAGCAATTCCATTTGCCTCAGTGGATAAACTCCTCTTGTTTAATGTGCTACAGCTTCAGCCCTGGGTGGGGAAAGATCTCCAGGGCAGCACAGGAATGAGCCCAGAACTGAGGCAGGAGGAGCAACAAGCACCTTAACATGCACTGGGCAGCCACGCTAGAACTCAGCTGGGGACAGACCCTGTCACCAGAGGAGCCCTGTCTGCCCTGTCCTTCATAGGCTCATAGAATCATCATTCATCTCTCTCTCCTGTGTTCCCAGTCCTGCATTTATGGGACTCTTATTTCCTTCTAAGCTCTTCTAGTTTTGTACCTTGGGATTCCTCCAAAGGTACCTATGTAATTTTTACAACAAGACCTAATGCACACCCTCTCCCCTTGGAGCCTGGAAGGTCTTTAATGGTTAGAGGCTGAGTCCAAGCCCAAGTTACCCTGGTCTTTATAAATCCTTCCAGCAGTAAATCATACTACGTAGCACACATTTCAAATGTCCAGATATGAAAAGGCCAAAACTCAGTATTCACATTCCCTCTGAACCCTATGCTGGTATCTCTGTCTTTTCCTCATTTCTACCAATTGCAGCGATGAAACCCAATGAACACAGGTGCTACTACTGGGAGGAAAATGAGCATCTTCCCCCTTCTTTTCCTCTCTGCTCTACCATTGTGCTCCCAACATGGGTGCAAGCTGCCTGCCAGCTCCCCGCGTTCCCTGGCCCTTTTTTTCCCCCCCTGGCTGTGGTCGCACCACCGCCCAAGAGCTCTCCACCGTTATGATGAATGAGCCGCTGCCTGCTGGCGAGAGGCAAGCGTCTCAAAACTTCCCGCTGCTTTTACGAGCGCTGAGCTCAACAGCAAGCCCAATCTCCAGGCAAGAGCAAAGCAACTAAACAGCACGCTCCCCACTGCTGCAACCGCTAATGAGCCACTTACTTGGCATGAGCCCTCCCGCTGGCGATGGCACCGCACCTCGCTGCCAGCTCCCAGCCTTGGGAAAGGGGAGAGCCGCGTAGCGGGGGGAGTCCAGCATTGCACACACAAGGCATTGAGTGCCAAAAGCTGGTATTTTTCAGCCACTCTTCAGCAGGGACCTGAAGGGAATGGATATTTTTTACTATTATCATTATTTTTCCTTCCTTCTTGCTCCATGGGGAAATAATTAATAATTCTACCGAGCTCTTTCACAGAATCACAGAATCACCTAGGTTGGAAGGGACTTTTAAGATCATCTAGTCCAACAAATGGAAAAAAAAAAGAAAAAAAACCACACACAACCCCCCTCCCCCCCCAAACGAACAA
>JAOQGH010000007.1:7384068-7507236 GCA_025769975.1 Gallinago jamesoni | reverse complement strand
CAGGCTGGATGGGGCTTGGAGCAACCTGGTCTGGTGGGAGGTGTCCCTGCCCAGGGCAGGGGGGTTGGAACTCTATGATCTTTAAGGTCCCTTCCAACTCAAACAATTCTATGATTCTATGATACAGCACACATTTTGCTGTATGGCAGTGCTGTTACCTGCCACGTGCTGTTACCTGCTACGTGCATACACAAGCATCATGAGGCATCTGTCTTGGACATCACCAGAGAATATGTACTTTTTTTCCAGCCCTGTGAGCTGAATGTAAGTGCTGAGCATCAGCTCAAGCTGTCCTAAGGATGACATGATACAAACCCCATCATCTCACGTAGCATGGCAGGCAAGTATGACAGAAAGTGCTATGGTCAACCCAGTCCGTGGGCTGAGCCTGACCAGAGGTCGGCCACTTCAACTCCTCAAATCTCAGCAGTCCTCGGAGGCAAGGAGCACAAAATTGGGACCAGTAGCTACACTTGCCTCTGTAACTTAAAGGGAACCTTGATGGATTGATTTATTTTTTTTAATATCTCATGGTAGGAAAGCATGAACATTTACTGATAGAAAGCTTATTTTTCTTTGGTTTCAATCCTAGCTGTAGCAGTGCTTTTCTTTTATGTTGGAATACGCCTGCAGTGCAGTTTTTCAGCATAATAAACCTGAGCTACAGAACTGACCTGTCACAGATCATTGCAAACCTGGCCCAGATTTTAAACCCATCACAAAACGGTGAAAGACTCCATATTTTATCTTTTATCCTTTTACCTAAAAATATAGTTTATTTCATTCTTCGGTAGGACAGGGAACACAAGCATCAGTAACAGAGTGGAGGTACCATTTAAAACAGTTGGGGGAATCTGTAATCCCTAGGCCAACGCTCCCCATGTTTTATATGATATTTACTCTCCCTTGAATTCCTGTTCGTGAGGTTCTATGTTCTGTTGACATTCCCCAACTAATTAGAGAGACATTTTATGGTACCAAAGAGACATTGCTTCCCCTTCAGTCCCAGACCTAAGAATTCCCTTATTTCTCATCCTTATTTGATCAACAGGTAAAGAAATGACAAATTGGTCGTTTACAATTCTCTAGATGAAAAGCTACATCTCCGTGTGTCTCTAATGAAGCTAGTCTAATGTGTCATGAATTTCTGATGCTATCTTTTGGAAACATTTGCAGTGCAAAGCTTGTATGAAACAATGTACCTACAAAGCTATATTTTACAGTCTGCCTCCTCATACGAGGCTCACACACACATGTGAAAAAGCACTTAACAGTAGTTATCTCTACTCTATTGAAAAAGGAACTTTCCAATTTTCAGCTATGTTAATACAAAACCTAATGTCTTGTGGAAGCTGATGTGAGTTGTGCATGCATGAATTATTATCGATTTTCTTGCAAAGACTTCTCTCTGGACAACAAACAGCCTCAACATAAAAGTTAAGGTGAAATACTCTCTAAACTGTGTTACACAAAAGGAAACTATTTCCATTATTCTGTGGGTAAACTGACGGATGTTGCTATGATATCTAGTTAATCCTTTCTGGATGAGCATTAGATTTTTCTTGGCACAGCATCTTGTAAAAAAATAATAAAAAAAAAAAAGTAAAAAATGCTGTTGCCAAGGCATTAAGCAAGAAAATGTTGAATGCTACTCTTGCAAAAGTAGCTCAAATAAACTATCAATGCACAGGATAAAGTGGAAAATGCATGAGTCAGGCTAAGCCGTTATATCTACTGGGGAGAGTGGGGAGCCAGGCACCGCACCCAGGATTGCCTGGAGCAACCAGAGAGCCTTCCTGCTGGAGATCCTGCTGTGTGAGCTACCTTCCAGGATCATAGCTTTGTGTTTTGGTGGTGACTCAGAGTTTAAGCTTGTCAGAAAATAATTATTCCGCCTACCCAGGGAAAACATTGATCTTTACATGGAAACCTCTAAACTGTACACTTTTGCACATCATGTACACCAGACCAGAGATTAATAAATGATGCTATGGTACTTCACAGGCATTTCTACTCTTCCTTCATCGTGATTGCATTCTCCCGTGTGGGATATGCTCAGTGGGTGGACTACATTTCCCCCAGCACACTGTAATTTCATTTTTTGGCGGTTTTCCATTGTTCACCATGGGAGTTCCCAGCTGAAGCGCATCAAGAGTCTTGTGTCCAAGTGAGGAGTCTGCAGCAAAGAAGAGGCAGATGCGTGAAAGGAGAGAACAGCAATGCATTGATGAAGGACTGAGGATCAGTGCAGTCCAACTTGTGAATACAAAGTTTGCCCATTTTTTTCTGTCTGCAGCTCCGGACTGGGAAGTTACCTTCTCTTCCTTCACCACTGCTCCATCAGGAAGGAGCAGTCAGGGAAAAGGGCTTTTTCCTCAGCGTGTGAATGCTGAGAGGGGACTTCATTTTCCAGTGGTTTTACCCTGAATGGAAAAATCTGTTCCTAAACTCGCTGGCCAGGGAGGGAGGGTGCTGAGACACCAGCCGCGCTAGAAATAGCAGAGAGGAGCACGTAGCTTCTGATTTTATGTTCAGAGCAAGTCTGGTGATTTACTGAAATTACTAACCATTTGCACTGCTGCAAATGAAATCAAAAGCAGACTTGGAGTTAACACATGGGCTGTACTGATCCCGCATAGCTGTCAGGGCTTTGTTTTTCCCTCCCATATCACAAAGGCAAATAAATGCACAGGATCCCCAAATACACTATCTTCTCTTCACTACAAGGAAAATGAATTCATCCTGATCACTCCAGTAAACACTAAACCCGCTAAGGCACATATTTAATCAAACAATTAGGAGAGGTGCAGGGGAAATGTGTGCTGAAAAGATAATGTTGCACTTTAAAGGATTCATTATTGGTTATTATATTTTACATAGAATGTCATTTTCTTTACTAGTTAAAGAAAAGGTGAAGGAAGAAAAACAAAGTCCTACAGACTAAACGCTTCAGCTCCATCTAAATTATAGACTACTAAGAACATGCCTGAAATTGGAGGTGCCACCTTTCAAAGAAGCACTGCCATTATGTTGCTAACATGGCACTACCTGATTTTTCTCCTTTCAGAGTTATTCTCTGCTTTCAAGCACTTGAGCACAGAGCTACATGAACGTTCTGGCAGAGTATTTATATCCTATGACCCCAAGAACCAGCACCCCCAGCCTGCTTGCAGAGCACGTCGGACCCGCAGGAGCATGCAATGCAATTAGAGCCCAGGAGACAAGGGTGTATATCACCCTCCTGCACGGGGAGGTCTTGGTATATACAAGTGCTTGGCAAAGCCCAAAGAAAGAATAAGAGCAAAGAGCAAGCACGTGGAGCAGGGCAAAAAGGAATGAGATACAAAAAAAGGAGGGTATAAAATGCTGATCCTCACCTTCATGTCAACATCCAGCAGCAGATTTGACTTAACATGATTTAAATCAAAGGACCATCCAACCCACAAAACCTCTTAAAATCTTTCCCTGTTTGCTTCACAAATTGCAGTTCTCTTCACCCTCAGCTGAGGAGTATTTTAAGGCCAGAAGACTGACAAATAGTTAAAAACCACCTATTGAAAAGTGTCTGCTGCTGGTTCTGCTGTTAGTATTGAGATTTCCTGTCAGCCTTTACAGAAATTCTTTGGGAGTCTGACAGGATTAAGGGGATTAATACATTAAAGCATTATTACAGCTTTCACAGGGGATTTTCAAAGACTTTACACTGTGATCTATTTGTCCTGTTACATAAAACGAGCATTAATAGGCTGATTGAAAAGAATCACTGCAATTGATAACCTTAATTTTTGTAAACATATTCTGCTATCAGAATGAGGAGTCTAGGTCACGAGCCCTCCCACGGCGTGTTACCTAATTAAGCTGCATAAACGTATTTTTGGCGTATGCCAAAGGTTGGTCTGGGTGTTACAACCTGCTCCTGACAGGGAGAGATTTGTTAACACTGAATCACCAACTCCAACTTCCCAGCCCCTGTGGTGTCCCAGCTGACTCATCCCCTGGATCGCACATCACCTGCTATTCACTGACCCAGGCTGTGACTCTATTGCCAAATAGTGCCATTTGGAGGACCAGGTTTTTTACCTTAATTAAATGCTCATGGGCAGATGGGGGGCTGTCAGTTGCTGGGGTGCTTCTGCTCTCCTGCTGGAGACCATCGTGCTGGGGACATCAGGCTGCCAAGTCCCCTTCCCTGCCCCAGCCCTCCCCAACACCAGCCTGGTATGACAGTCTCCTGGCGTGACTTGCTCAACGAGAGGTAACCCTGATTTATTTCAGGATCATTAGCAGCACTTGCCCTTGCTGATTTTCCAGGCTCCACACACACGGGCAGGCTCTGCCCTCCCCCCTGGCCCTGCACTCTCACCCTCCTTTGCATTTCTCTAGAAGCAACTTCACATCATCCTTTTAGCATAAAGTTTAGTGTTTTGTTGAGAAAACTTCCCTTCAGAAATGTTCACAGGAGAAAGGGCATAACCTCTCCTCTCTTTTCTCGTTCTCTGATTGCTTCATGTAAGTCTCTAAAATATTTCGGCACAGAGAGACAGACACTCATCTGTTGCAAATCAGCAGAAATCAGTACAGGTGAGGATCAGGGCTGCATTTTCCACAAAGGTGCCTTCTAAAACAGAGGGCCACTCTCTTTAACCATGGACTCAGCTGTAGAGAGGGGCTGGGTTCCAAAGCTTCCCTTTTGCCCCGTGCTGTTGAGATAATAAAGCAGGCACAGCCTTTGCTTCATGTGTCCTGGGCTCTCAGACAGTACTTTACCTAACTAGCCCCAACTAAACTAGCTTCCACATAATTCACAGACCTTAAGGGATCCATTAACCTCTGAATTGGGAAAAAAAAGGAATTAGCCTTGGCTTTCAAATCAAGATCTAAAATATAGGAAGATTAAACTTGGGAATCTTATTTTTCTAATCCAGACTAGGTACTCCATTCTCAGCGAAATACAATAGCTGTTGTGGGTCTAATTTCCCTAGGCTGTTCTGAAAACCCAGGTAGTATGAAATCCCTCAAAGACTGAGCAGGAGTCACTCACCTTCACACATTATCTTCTCAAAGTGGTTGCTTAGCCATTGAGTCTAGTCTCAATTAAGAGCTATTAATGAGCTACTCGTATCAGTGTGATGTATATTATTGTATAAATATGGTTGTCAATTTTTGGTTGCTATGAAATGCAAGCTTGTCTATGTGAAAAAGGCTTCACGCTGAGATTTCAGCATTGCCATGCCAGGCAGAAAAGAGTATATTATCTTACAATAGGTTAACAACTTATTAAGGACTTACTAAAGCATTGAGACAGTCAGTAGCCTGGAGTATGGGGGGTTAAAACTAATTAGAAGTTACATTGGGAATCAAAGATACCCGCAGGGGAGAGACTGCAGTTGGAACAAAATATCAGCCAGACTGAAAAAAAATAAAAATAAAAAAACAACCCCCAAAATTTGTATATCCAAATCAGCATCCTCTCCCCTGACAGCAATCTAAGAATATGGGCTTTGCCTAAGAGCAGGAGACATAGACACATGATTAAGGAGGTACTGCAAATGGCTTGCCAGCTGGATAACGGAGAATCAGAGAAGTCTCTTAGATCTGATCTAAGCATAGGTAAATAGAAACACAGTTTTCTTTTATTTCTCCCCTCCCTTCTCCGAGATACTGCAACTGTGCCAGCTGTACCTTTATTTTACAAAACAGTTTTTCAATTCATATTTAGTTTTATTTTAACTTTTCCTTTAATTTAATATATTTGGCCCATTTCTCATTATTCAGTCTCAGTTCAGGTCCCCAAAGTGTCTGGACTGCAGATGTAGCAGGTTTCATCTGCAATAAAAGTAGGGTCAGGCTCAGGAGATGATTAGGCAGGGGGCTGCAAGGAAAGGCATCAGCTGGGACTGCTCCTTGGCTTGGTGAATTCTGTGCCATCAAACCTGCTAATTTACCCCCAGCCACAGTCCTCCTTTTTTAGTTTTGGGGCTCAGGAGAAGTTCATCCTTTTACCGGATTCAACAGGAACAGCAGTGTGCACCAGCCAGGGAGGATTTCCCAAGTCAGAGGTCAAGCGAGGGTTTCCAAACTTCCTCTACTCCTTTATCCCACCCTTCATCCACCCAACCAAAGTGATTTGGAACACCTGACATAGGCAAAATGGGTAAAAAAGCAACTCAAGGAAGTGGTTGCTGCTATTCCTCTTAGTATTGAGATCTGCTGTCAACCCCTCCACAGAAATACTTGGGTAGTTTGACAGTATTAGGAGGATTAATATATTAATGCATTATTAGAGCTTTTGTAGGAGATTTTCAAAGACTTTAAGAGTGAGATCCATTTGTCCTGTTATGTAAAACGTACAGTAATTGTCATAATTGCTCCATTGTGACTAGGTACCGCTGCTCGAACAGTGCTGCATGCCTAATTGTGCCAATTGTTCCAGGCTCTTGCAGCGATACAAAGCAACAAGGTGAGCCAAACACGGGACTACTCTCCAAAGATTTCTCTCTCCACAACCCAAAATGCCTCTCTAAACTGGACACGGGGAGCAAAACCTATCTGTAATCCTAAAGAGCTCTGTCTCTTCAAACAGAGCAAATACTGTGCAAAGGTAGTGATGAGGACAGGCTCGCTTGTTTGCTTTCACCCACAAAGCAGACATGAGTGCAAATTTCAAGGGAGCAAGTCAGTAAGGGAAGTAACAAACCTCACTGCTGAAAGAGGGTCATGTGCTTTTCCCCTGTGTTTTTTTTTGTAGAGGAACTAAACGTTACCCCAAAGCTCTTGCTCAAGCAGCATGCAAAAAAAGACAACAATGGAAATGTCCAAATATCATCTCAGCTCCACCAGGAAAACAACATGCAGAGAGAGTGAGGACTGACCCGAATGTGATTGCTGGAAAAGGCAGTCTAAATTACTGGGGGAAATGACTAATGGACAAGAACACAACAGCTGGATTTTCAGCTATTCAGTCTAGCTTTTTGTCTCTGTCAAAAAAAGCCATCATGTGCTTCCAAGAAAAAATGCGAGAATAATTACAGCAGGTAAATGAGTGATAACCTACATTTCAGGAGACTCTTCTCAGCTCTCAAGTAGCTTAAACAATGAAGTACAAGAGTTGATATCCTTTTGAAAACTCTCCCTGTATTTCAGGGTATATTGGGTTATTCAGTCCCTGTCCGACGCCCCAGGCACATCCCTGGCCAGAGGGATGAGGGATGCAGAGGAGACCAGCAGAGTTGCCTTGGCTGCTCACTTTGGGGGCTACAAGCTGGGCCACAGGCACCACAACACACCAAGTCTTGGAAGGAACTAAGGCTGTCTGAATTAGATCGAATGCCCCCTTCACAAAGGAAACCACACATTTGCCTCTTTTTCGTAGCCTTTGTTATTTTAGAGAACAAAACTTTGATTATAACAGTGAAGGGATTATAAAACATCCCTTGAAAGGGTAGAGCACCTTGTTTTTCAGAGAATTCAAAGCAGTTAAAAAAACAAACTTGATGACATCGTCACAAATAATCTACCTTGACTTTTCTTATTCCAGTTATTTTTCAAGTTCTCTCGCATACTTGATTTCACCTGACTAAAGAATCAGCTGGATTTCCAAAAATGTATTCCACTGAAGTCCAAATGAAAATGCCTACGGGGATAGTAAGAGAATAGGAAAAAAGTGAGGTCTGCTGTGTTGGAAGAAGAATTTATCAGCAAGTAAATAAAAGAGACTTAGAGTCGGGAAGAAGTCCAAGCTAATCTGCTGAGGTCCTTTGTCCGACTGCGACATCCCCTTCCATAAAGAGAGCAGGTTCTCATTTCAAAAGCATACAAGATCACTGCACAGGCAATTGATGCTGTCCCCTGTGAAAGCCTTTCTGCAGTTAGGGAACAAACAGCATCACACTGATTTCTTTCCCCCCAGTTTTGCTGCAATGGAAATTGTATTTCTCAGCATGCCTTCTACATCTAAATTATTCTTCAAGTTGTTATCCATTCCATAAGGTACACTGAAGTCACTCACAAAACATCTCCCCCATTTGAACTCTCTGGGATTGCTTTGGTCTTTGGAAAGCATGGGTAATATCAGCTGCAAACACAGGCCTTTTTTTCTCACTATTTTCTTTAATTTTTTTGTATACAGGCAGGTCGGGAGAGGGGAATATTTGTCTCCCGTGGTGTCGGCAGGAGCCGTGCTCACCGTTCCTCTCCACCATCTATTTAAATGTCTGCATCTGCTTTAAGCTGACAGAACCCAGCGTGGTAATGAGTTTGCCCCCCGTGTGTGACTTTGTTAGCGCTCAACTTTGTAAAGAAAGGAGATGGATTTGCCCGAAAGTTGACTGGGGAGAGACTTGAGGCTAAGGTTTAAATATCTGTCACTAGATCATCGAAATAGAGAGGAAATAAATATATTGATGGACTGTTTGCATTTCTTCTCATTGTGGGCTTTAAGAAAAGCTAATTTGTGGGTTTCAAGCCTGTTAATAAGCTGTCAGATCGAGATGAAGAATTATATAAGGAGCAGTAATTGAAAAAAAGAAGAAAAGCATAGAAATTAAAGAGAAACCTTTGTCCTAATTTGATTTGTGACTTTATTGTAACAGAATAAAGCATGTGTAGATATTAACAATTCATTTACATAACCAACTCCAATCAAGCAATTCAGATAAATGTGCATTCACTTCTGCAAAGGTGGGAGGATTCATTTTAACCTATTAACATCCTTCCTTTTAGATACATTCTTTTCTGCTTTCTTCCATTACGAGATAAAGTTGTTTATTGGTGAAGAAAACAAAGTCCTGGATGGCAGGGCATTTAATTTTCAAAGCTTCAGGGTTTAACCAAAGCATTTTTCTTGATCCATATACAACAAAGAAGGAAGACAGGTCTTGGAAACCAGAAGGAAGAAGGGACACAGTGAAGAAACAGTGTTGCCTGTAGTCCCCATTTGAGAGATGGGAAACTGAGACATAGAATCAACTGCCTTGCATGAGCTGTCTTGGGAATTCTTTGGGAAAGAATAGGATTCTCTGGTCTGAGACCACCTGAGGGGTCTCTACTGCCTTCTCCCGTTTCTCTTACATCCTTCATCCTTGTATCTAGGCACCAGTTCTAATAAAACTTGCCATCATTTGAAACACTTGATACCATATACTACACAGGGCACGTATGCATTTTCCTTGCCCATCACATGCAAAGAAGCAAAGGCAGAAAAATTTAAGTGACTTGTCTGAAGTCAAAGAAAAAAACCCTGAGGCACAATAAGCCATGAGGGCTGGCTGATCCCCAAATCCTCTGTTTGTACTTGACTTGCCCACAGCACTGTGCCGTTCTTCATTGCTTACATTGTCCCTGGTCATAACTAAATAGAATAGTTTCACAGTTCTCCACTGAGTAATAAAACAAAAGGCCTCCATTTACTGGTATAGGTAAGGATGTCTTTGTCTACGTACATTACTCAAGTCTAATTAGAACTGCAAAGGATTTTCATGACTTTGTAGCTTTCCATGCTCAAAAGTAAATCCATCCTTAATACCATGGAGAACATATTCTGAGAAAGTCAGAGAAAAGAGAGAATTAAAGGAAAGCCCAAGCAAAGATATGGGAGAGGATGCCAGGTACGTTCACTGAAGCAAATAAAGTGAATTAGTTTGAGAAACAGCTAACCATTCTGCTGAGAAAAGGAATTGGAGACAGAATGGCAAAGCAGGGAGATCTGAATGGTGATATAAAGGTAACAGAGGCAGCATTAGGGAGTTCAATAGCCACATGTTTTGTTCTCATTTACATGGGTATGAGATCTAGGTGACAAAATTGACATGAGGGCTATTTGTACGCTATTTGTCTCTATGTAGCAAAGAGCAGAATTTGGCCTCTTTTTTGTCATAATGTCATTGCTTGGTCACAAAAGAGTGGATTTTTTTCTCTTCTGCCAGCTGTCGAGTGAATGATTGGTCGATTGAAGGCTTAAGCCACAGAAAATAAATTTTCCAAAGCCACTCACTTCCTATTCATTTATACACAGTAATAACACACTTGTTTTATAGCCCATCTGGGATCACTTCGATGCTTAGGTGGTTTACTTTCCACCAAAATCATGCACTCCTCCTGTTTCCTGGTGGCCAGACACCTCCATGGATCAGGACACTCAGTAGGGAGAGGACAGCAGTTTACATAGTCCCTGTGACATCTTGTTGCTGTCATCCAGTGTATAAAGAAGTAAGGAGTGATATTAGCAAGATCAACTTTGGATCCTGCAATTACCACTGTCCTTGATAAAGATTTATCTTAAAAAGTGTAATGTCTTTCCAGGAACAATTTAGTAGCTATGGCACATAATTTTGCCATTTGGAGTTCATTCTGCAGAGGACCAAGGTCTACATTTGCACCCAGGTCTGCCATTGACGATCTTTGCAAATGCCATGAGACACCTTTTGTGGTTACAGAAGTGTCTTTTCAGGTAATCCTGGGAAATAGAATTGAATTTCATCAGGGTGAATTGATACAGCTGTGGCCTGGTTCTGTGCTTTGAAAAAACCTCAGCCACCAGTAAAACCTTGAGATCTCCTATTGATGAAAGAGAGGATGTCGGATGGTTCTATGAATACAGGTCTAGGTCTGGAAGGCACTAGCAGCCATAAAGCGCTCCTGCTTTGCAGTTCAGTTTGACACACAGTTTACAATAAGGGGAAATGTCCTAGATGGGTGTAATGGCCTAACTTTAACCTTTCAGCTAAGTTCGGGCCTTTTGCAGATTTTTTTAAGTTTCAGATAATTTGGAGCTTTTCAGCGCAGTGAGTGTGAATGTAGTATTGAACAGAGCATAGACAAGAGATGGGGTGATGTTTTGAACAAGCTGCAAAGAGCAGAGGACACACCTGCAGGCACGTGGCACCAAGAAGGCATCACCCACCTCCACCTGAGGGGAGACCACCCTGCCTTGGAGAAGCTGCTTTAGCCACCAGGTCAGTGCTGTGGAGCAGAGGAGACGTCTAAGATACAATTTCCATGTGACAGCTTCATAGGAAATATACAGCTTAATGTTGAACCTGATTCAGAAATGTAAGTAATAAAATATTAAAAAAACATTACTCAGTTTGAGCCAACTGAAATACCCTGCTTTCAAAACAGCAAACTGTTGCAGTTCTCTTTCCCTTATTACAAATACTAATAAGGTTAACATTTTCACATGGAAATGTCTTATTTTGCAGAAATTGCATTTTTCTATTAAAAAAAAAAGAAAGATAAAAATCCCAAACCAAGACTTTCTGAAAGAAAATTGTAGTAAGTTGACAATAATTTAATTAACATGGATTAACTAGTACAGTTACACAACACTGTCTGCTAGAAGATACTCAGTCTACGTGGAAACCAATATCTTTTGGAAAAACTGGCTTTTGCAGGAGGGCTGGGTGTTGCATACCTGCCTCTGGATTCTTAAGCACTCTTAAGGACAACTGAATTTCATTGCTATTGTCTGTTTTGAAGATGAGAAAGGAAGATTTTTTTTTTTCTCCCATGGCAGACAAGAGCCAGGATTTCGGGAAAGAGGAGGTCAGAGAGCAGTGAAGATCTGCTTTGATGGTTTCCCATGTTTGTGTGCTGACTGTGGCTTCCCACACACTTAGCATCCTCAGCACCCAATCTAACGTGCTTTCCTGGGTCCAACTACCTCCAAAAGCACCAATATGCCTCCAACACGACTGAAATATTCTACACAGTGTTGGAAAAGTGGTTTTTTGAAAACACACTTGTCCACTTCCCCGGCAGCTTTGACGGCACCCATTCCTCTGTATCCAGATGGAAAAGACACAAAGGGAGGCAAATAAAGGGGTTGAGTTCACCTCTAGTTTTCCTTCAGCTCCACTTATCCATTTCCCTGGCAGCTTTGTGGCCACCCATGCCTCTGTATCCAAATGGAAAAAAAAAAAAAAAGGAAGGAAATAATGGTGTTAAGTTCATCTCTAATCTTCCTTCAGCTCCACTCATAGAACATTGTTTATCCATTTATTCTCTTTATTGCATGTCCTTGCCTTGTGACTGAACAGCTGTAATTGAATTGCCTATACCTAAGGAATCCCTGAGGAGAGAAAAGGGAGAAAAAAGGGAAAAGGAAAGGGAAAGGAAAACAGAAAAAGGAAAGGGAAAAGCGAAAAGGAAATGGGGAAAGGGGAAGGGGAAAGACAGGAAAAGGAAGGGAAGAGGGAATGAAAAAGAAGGGAAGGCAAGGCAAAGCAATGGGAGAAAAATGTTCATGCTTTGAAACGGGATGGCGAGATCTTCAGCAGTAAAGCAAAGCTATTAATTACAGAGGAGATGTGCAAGTTCTCATGGAATCCCCTCTGCATCCTCTCAGCTGACAGGACAGTCCCAGCAGGGGGAGGTGAGTACAGTGCACAGGTACTTGGCAGGGGAAGGATGCAGCCCTTTGGAAGCACTTCAAAACCATCCTGCTTGAATCTATACAGATATTTCTACCTGTGCCCCAGCCACAGCTCACGGCGAGATCATTTCGCCCACCACTGGACAGCAATCATGCTCGGGGTAAAACAGGCAGCTGTACATACTGATGGACTGCAAAAGCAGCAGTGCATGGTGCCGGTGAGCACTTTGATTTCCCCAGACAAATACCAAAGACCCCTGCGTAGGCTATTGTCTCATCAGAGATCCACTGGCTGAGCACTCTCTGAAATGTATTTTCGCACTCTCTTTAATATTGCTCAGCAAATGGCTTCATTACACTTCTCCAGGCGTCTTCTGACTGTGTCTATCCCAGGAGGACCTGAGCTCTGGGAAAGCATTTTATGTTTCCCTAAAAATGCACCTTATTTGTAACTCCGTCCTCTGTAGCCCATAAAGTACTTTTTGCCCTTTGCCTGGCAACCCCAGCTCTCTCACCATCCACCTAGGTACATATATTCTGACCTCTCAGTTTTCTCATTCACTGAGCCACAGATAATTATTGAGCTGGGAATGATAAAAGATGGGCCAGTTAATAAAAGAAAAGAAAACAAGAATAAAAATACGACAGCTTTGTGCATCAGCCAAAGTGCACCTCTGCCTCAGAGGCTGTGGACAAACTCGGTTTTCACGAAGATGCCCTTGTCTGTGTTTCACAGTGGCAGGCAAAAGGTAGTCCAACCAAAAGTTTAAGGCTCCCTCAAGTCCTCATATTTGTGTGGATTCCTGCAATTAGTTTCCCCTCCTTTGCTGAGTCAGCTGAACTATTTTCTTGAAGTTTGATCAAGGGGGCGCACGTTCCCCTTGCAGTGTATCAGCCTGCATCCCAAGGAGACCTTGCACAGAAAAGATGCCGAGATGGTGTATCCTCTGTCTGAGGATCAGGTTAAGGATGTGCCACAGGGGATAGGTCTTAGGAGCATCCCACAGAACCAGATGTGAGGTGGATTGACATGAAACAAGGACAAAGAATGTGCAAAAAAAATCTTTCCAATAGCCAAGATTTAGGTGTCGGAGGTGGCTGAGGTGGAACTCTGTGGATTTGAGACCAGTTCACTGGTGATTCCCCAGTCAGTCAAGGCTTCCACAAAACAGAGTGTGAATCAAACAGGGAGGTCTGTAGCCTGAACAATTCTTAATGAGTGATTGTTATAAGAATAATTCTCAGATTACAGCTATTTTGCCCAGGTTTTATGTCCAGATGATACCAACGCTTACAAGCAGCATGAGGTACTTCTTCGTTCCTGAGTTTGTCACCATTTTTTGGATTCCCTATCTTCAGCACTACAGCCATTTTTCATCATTAGCTTTCATTTCTATCTCACTCAGGGCAGCCATGAAAGCAAAACTGTGGCTCCAGCAGGACTCTGTGGAGTGGCTGACTCTTCTTTTGGAGGTAGTGGTGTTCAAAATGGAAGAGAGCAATGGACAGGGTTGAAGCTCTTTCCCTCCCAGAAGCTCTGTGCTTCTGACAGCAAACAGAACTGCTGCTGTTCACATCTCCAGCCTGTCTCAGTTATTTACTCTCCAGCTTTTTCTGGGCAGGGGTCTTGTCACCTTTAAGAGACACAATCAGGAGAGCTCTCAGCACCAACAGTGACATCATGGACACTCTCATCAGCAGTTCCACTAAAACTGCTCGTGTTTTGCAAAGATGTCACTGTCCCCTAGTTAACCATTGTTCCTGGCTCATCACTCCTGGCAACTTCAGAGCCACCTAGGCGGTGAGTAAATCTGGACCGTGGTCAAGTCAGTCCTCTGGTGATGTAAAGCAGCCCCACTCCACTGCAGATCCCTGTTTGCTCTGCTCATTGTTTGCTCCACGTGGTTCATTGTGCTCCTAATCCATCAACGGCGGGGGGGGGGGGGGAGACAGAGAGAGAAGGGGCTCGGGAGAGGGAGGGGACAGATGAAGGGCAGTGCTGTGAATTACAACACGAAGCTGATTTTTACCCTTTATTGTTCAGTGCATTTGCCATCGACACAGGTTATTATTTGGGTCTTAGTTTACTTCCAAATCCAATCACAAATGGCTGGGTGTTGTAATATAGAACAAAGTGTTCATACCTGATAAATCCTGCTTGGCTCAACTGCCCGGCTCTGCTGAAAGCATGCCAGCAATACGGAGAGCAATTAGTCAAAGTCCCTTCTCTGACCAATCATTTATGCAGGACCAGATGTTTCCGACAAAGAAGTCATCTTAGTGATTTCTGCTCCTGTCAGCTGTAGACACAGGCACGTGGAGGGCTCTGGATTCTCCAGCATTTTCATAGCATTGCCAATCTGGATTGAGAGAGAGGATACTTGCTCTCTGCATTTTACCACAGGCTCCTGTGTACTTGATCAACCAAAGACAGAGAAATACCCAAATATGAATGCAGAATGACCTATATTCCCAGTATAGTCTGGGAATAGTCCCAGTATAGTACATCTAGTCTACACCTGCACAATAAACAGATTTTTGACTTTTCAGTATGTATCACACAACGAATATCATAGAACAACACTACATTGCCCAGAAGGTACAGGTTCACAGTGGAAGATCACCATTAATATGATCACCATATGTTTTTAGGTTCCCAAAAGACCTGTGTCTTAAATTCCCCTGCATACTTCAAAGAGTCAGAATAATCCACGCTTACAGGTGTAGTACTTATGTGCACTGAAAAATCATCAGGATCCCAGGGGCAGATTCATACCTCAGTGCTGTAACACCTGAAAAAACAAGTGCCTGAAAAAAAGAGATTTAAGTGATAAAGCTCTGTCCCCTCTATTGTGCCAGCTCTTCCCACATGCTGCTGTGCAGGGCTGAACACTCTTTTTGTAGGCTTTGGATAGGATCAATCTTTTTGGCTAATTCCTGTACATGCTGTCTCCACAATTGCCCTGTTTCCTATTTTGAAAGCCTAAGGTACAGTTTCTGTAAAGAAACAAGTTGTGTTTGTATACAAATACACACCACACAACACATGTGCGTATTGGCATTCAGGTCTTTACGCTTCCCCGTCGACAAATACTCAGCACAGAACACACTTAGAGCGACAGGCTCTCGGCACAAGAGATCTCCATCCCAGCCCCGCAGAAGGTTGAAGGATTTATAGTCATGTAGCTGGGCATATATGTGGCTACAGATATGTTTACAGTCTTGGCAATCATGATACCTTGTGGTACAGGTTTTTATATGACATGCATATATACATGGCTCATAATCCATGCTATTTCAGCCTGATATTCATATCTGCAAGGGTAGTCTGGGCAAAACCTGCATGCACCTTCCTCTTCACACTGTACAGTTTACATATAAACCTAAGATAGACACACACACAATTCATTCATAAATAAACCCAAGAAGCAAACCCATACTTGCCCTCTGCAGGCACAGAACATTTTCCTATATGTCTGCAGCAGACACAAGCTTATGTGTGTAATGAAGTCCGTGACACGTAGGATCCTAATTGCTTTTGTGAAGCCAGGTGCCTGCAGCCTCAACACCTACATAAAATATCCAGATCACAGGAGCTTTTTCTGCCTGTAACTCTCCCGATCCCCTTTGTGGAAAGCAGGGCTGCATTAAGAGCTCTCGGAGAGCAGAGCTGATATCACCAGCCAAATTGAAGACATGTCTTTGCAAGATGCTTAAAATCTAGCAAATCTGTAGCTAACATACAAATCTCCAGAGCATTGGTAGAAAAAGAAAAAATCAGATTCATTTCCAGACCCAGAATTTTTAGGATGGGTAGCCAGCTAGTTATTTCAAGAATAATAAGCTGCAAATGATCAGTTTAAGGCATTTTCAATCTTTGCGTTACAAAGAAGCTAAATAATTCCACATGCCACATCTGAGGGGCTTGGATTGGGGTTCAGGCTGCAGAAGGGGGTCTTTCAAATTGAACAGACACGCACTGGGTAGAAAAGCTGCTTCAGCTGTCGTCTTTATTAAAGCTTAAAGGAAAGCTTAAAGGAAAGGTGGGGCAAGGGAAAACGGAAGCTGCTGTGACCACAAAATCAGCTTGTAAGACAGAAAAGGAGAACCAGCAGGTTAATGACTTCTGGGGCCGAAATGGAGAAAACCTGAAGCCTCCTCTGCCTCATGCAGAGGAAGAGCAGGGACTGTGTGGACACCTCAAACTTCACTATGCAATTACTGCCGCTGGTTGTGTGCCTCACACAGGCGGTAGGAACCTTCCCCCCAGCTCTTACCAGCCCAAATCTCATTTTATCAATACCATTATCTTACAGCAGGGAGCCCCTCGTTTTCTCCTAAAACTCCTGATATTACTTCTTTGGTGCTTTCACGAGTGCTTTTTGTAATGAAAGCACCACTTTCTACAATATCATTGTTGTGGGGGCTTATTCAAACAAACAGCATGGAAAAAAACCTATCCCTCTCTTATTTTATTTTATAGCCACACGTCGCTTTCTCCTTGCCCACTGTGGGCACACCCATGGGCTGAATTTTTCATTTCACTTTATTTTTTATTTTAAGTTTTCATTTGTTTGGCTAGTGTCAGGTTGACCAAGGAGCAATTGAGTTTCTGGCATGGCTTATAATAGTCGACAGTGTTTTATCCTTTCACTTAAGGATCAAATGCAATAACTGGGAGACTGAAAAGGTGGGGAAGGTTTAATGGACACTAACAACATTTGTAGCTAGCAGTGGGTCCTGGTGGCAAAATGATCCAGATGCCAAAAATATAGAAAACCAAAGGTGTTCTGAGCTGCCAGTGGGCTTTTCTGTATGGTTAACCTTAACCTGTGCCAAAACTAAAGGCATCAGAGCTTCAAGGCATTAGTGGATTCCCATAGGGAGCAGGAAGTAATTTCCTTCCATCCACTGCACAATTAGTCTAGCGAAAAATGGCTTGGGGGTAGAGGTCATTTTCCTCTGAATCATCACAGACTGGCCACTGCCAAAGGCAGGAAACAACGCAAAATGCATGGGTGATCTCAGGAGACATGGCAAATCCTCTGCTCCCACTTAACACAGAAGCCCAGGCTCTCCTGGTAGCTCCCCCAAGGAAAGTGGAGTTCGGCACAATTTCCACATGTATTCGTATTCAATAATTGATGAGCTCAGTGAGTTCCTAGCAAAGTAGCTGCTTCCAGCCATTTCCTTTATTTAAATGTAATTGTTTGTTTAAAACCGTAAAATGAAAGCCCAGAGGGAGCCAGAGAGTTTGACCTACTGTGCCCACTGTAAGGGATCCACAGCAACAGCGGGGATTTTGCTGCTCTGCAATGCTGACGCTTTCCAAAAGTTGCTGTTAAGCCCAGAACTAAAGCTCTCTCCCTTTTGCTAAAGGAGTCCCCATGGCCTCTTGGCAAATCATGGCATATAACACCCATGTAAGTGTTCCTGTTCTATTTAATAAGGCCCACATGTTATATATATATTTACCTGCCCGGACATCATGTAGCAAGCCAGCTTGCAACGATCCCAGAGAAACATCTCAGGGAAGTGACAAGATCAGATGCATCATGAAGTCATCCGGATGATCTGTTGGATCAGCATGGGTTAGATATGCAGATCTGCAGCACTCTTGTCCGCCAAACCATCAGGAGTGCTTGGTGCATCAACTACCCACGTCAGAGCAGAGTGCAGGTCTGCCCTATGGCCATTACCCCTTTCTTCAGGCTCTTGGGCACCCCAGAAAGGTGCACCCACTTACCCACACCCCTGCCATCCTTTGCTGCAGCTCTCACGGGGACACCCCCGCAGCAGTTGGCACTCAGTACTCTCCCACACACCCCCCTTTCTGGGGCAGGTCCTTCACAAAACACCTCCTGATGGTGGGAGCCAGGTGGAGCGTTTGCCATGCAGACCCCATCCTTGAGGAACACGGTCTGGACGCACGCAGCCGCCTTTCTGGGCTCATTGCCTTTGGGCAGAGAGTGATTCAGGAGGCAGCAGCTTCCCCCAGGAAAATGGAGGCATATCTGGCCAGTCCAGGAGGGTGAAACACGCTGTCTGCTTTGGCTCTGATCCTGCAAAGATTGGGGGGGTGACTTTCTGCACCACAAAGCAGTGCCAGCACTTTATCTTGCTCCCCATCCTCGCTCCGCAGAGCAGCTTGACCCTCTTTGCACTAATGTATCCTGGACCAGCCCTCCACATCTACTCCTGAGCAGGTTTGTAACCGAGAGAAAGCCTGGGTGGGAAGGCAGAAACACATCTGGCTGCAGGATGCTTGTGGCACCTGAGGCAAACCCCCACGTATTGTGTGCGTGCGGTTAAACCTGCGCTGTGTGTGCTCGATAGCTGGGTATCAGCTAGGTATATGGCTATGTAATTATACCGCAATTAAATTTAATAGCTTTGCTAACAGCTCAACTGCAGGAGAGTTTGTCTAAGATTTTTTTTTGTACTGGGATTATTAACCTTTTGGTGGCTTCGCACATCTATTTACACTTATATACTGTCCCCTAAAATTATATTTACATTCCATCCAGAGGTTTATAAAAACATTTTTTGTTGTGATTGTCCTTTTATAAGCCAGCACTGCTCAGAGCAGAACTCATCAAGCAGGGTATATTGCACAGGCGAGACAAATCCTGTAGGCTGGTGAGGGTCCTGGTCCCAGGAGCTGGGTACCCTCTGGAAGCAGTGGGTTTAGCCCTCCCAAAACAGAGCAAGGAAGATCCTGGGTTCCCTCAGGAAAAGACATAAGGTGGCACTGAGATGTTGCAGAGAGAGGCAGTAAAATAAAAGGCTGCTGTGGTGTAGCACGAAAGCCTAAATATCGATTTGAGTTCAGAAGTTTCCCATCTCCCTGCTCTGTGCTCTCTCACCTAACGGACTGCGGTGAGACAACCAAGAACTTCCATCTTAAGGTCCAAGTTTGAAGCAACCCTGTGCACTGGAAAGAGCCACCAGCTGGTCCATGGTAGCCACAGGAGCTAGAGCTCCTGGTCCTCAAGTTTCCATTAAAGAAGATGCTCTCCTCTCCTCTCCTCCTCTGCTTCAGTAGGTTCTCCAGGGACACAGTGGAATATATCTTATCTTCAAGGCTCAGACTTCCATGCCAGTTTGGTGTACAGTGAATTTCCATCTTTTTCCTTGCTTAGTTTACAGGACTCTATTGATCTCTGTATTTTAACCTTATGTACTGTACAAGGTCTATGTTTAGGCATCCTCATTTCTCTATATTTATTAAGAGCAATGATTTCTGCTTTGCAGATTGGAATTTGCTTAAGCTTTCACTGTGATTTATGAAGTCCTATCTCTCCTACCATGCCAGGTTTTATTTTTCTGTTTTAACTTGTTTTCAGCTTCATAATGATTTTTAATCAGACAACAATTAATGATGCAAATAAGAAGAATGGACATTGAGGGATTGTTACATCTACTGTATTACAGTAATTTGGATTTTAATAATTCTGCTCTCTTTTCTCTTAGATCATTTGAAGGCCTGTTACCACAAATGTTTAGCAATGTGTTTAAGTCAATGCAGAGGAGTACAATTACTGGACACGGTACGGTCCAGTGGAGAGGGCTTTGTGCTAGAAGACATGATGAATTAGCTTTTTATGCAGGTGGTGTTTATGGGCAATACTAACCTTTACCCTGTCACTGCATTATACTAAACAAGGAGATAAGGCTCAGGCCTTCGGCTACAAGAAGTCCTCAAGCTTGTAAGACCCATTGCAACAGCCTTTGTTCAAAAAAGATATAAGCTTTGGTACATATAGTCAAAAAGAAGGAATAAGAAATCCTCTTTTAACCTTACTCCTGATATTAGTTTTCACTTTTAAGCACCAAATGTGAGACATTTTTTTGAGAATATTGGAGTATTAGGAATGAAACTTTTCAGGGAAAAAGAGGAAGTTACTTGATGGTGTGATTTGCTTGATAACTTCAGTTGTCTCCTTGTAGAAGACGTTGCATCTTCCAAGCCATTCCTTAGCATATGACTGCCCCAGAGTATGGTGTGTTTCACCTCCAGTCTTTTCATTAGTGCAAACTGTGGCAGCAAGCACCTGTATCACTGGAGGTTTTATAACCAGTGTGCTGATCTGTGCTTTAACTGCAAGGCATGGGTGAACTGGAAATTCTTTACATATTTGAGGCAAACCAAAGAAATACCATGTTATTGCTTCTTGAGTGCTCTCTGCTAATTAAAGTGGAGTTTTTGGAAGCTTTTCTCCCTACTCCCATCTATATAATGCAGTTTTCCATGAAATGTATAATGATGCATCAATAAATCACTAGACAAAATAAATATGCAGATCTTTAGTCATGAATGTTGCGAGAAATAAACCTTTTGTAATTGATAATTAATGTCTTCGGGATCAATATCTGGCAGAAGAACCTATAGAGTAAACCTGAATCATCTATGACTACTCAGGAATGACTGATGCTTTAAAAACAATCCTGAGTACCAGCCAAAGTGTATAAATTACAGCTTTAATATAAGCGAGGTACCCGATGGCTTGAAATGGGATCTGCTAGTGGCACACACTGGCCATTTGGCATTTCACGAGCACTAACACGTTCTTTCATCGTGTTGAGACAGACACAGAGGGAAGGGTATTACTCCAGCTCGGGACTGTATCGCACACAATTCAGAGATGGGCTGTCTTGCTTTCTCCTGCTGTTAGTAGTCCTGGGAGGTGCTGTAACTGTAATAATGAAGATACAAAATCCATTGAAAAAGGGTGCAGGAGTGGGCCTTTGGGATGTATTCCTACATGTGTGCAATTAATTCCAATAGCCCAAGCAGTGACTGCTGTAGCCCACAGAGAGAGCAGGCTGCAGTAGCTCCTGTTATATTGTGAATCTGGGGGGAACTGGTATACAGAGCAAGTGAAATAATCGAACACTCCGTTCAGGCTTCAAAATTTGGGGATGAAGCTAGATCTCACTGCTGAGATTATCCTGTCCAGTATTTTTGATAGATCTCTGTTCTCTCTGTGTGTGGGTATAGATGTTAGAGGCACTATATGTCCATTATATGTCATCTCTACATTGATACATGGATAGTAACTAAAAGGACAAATGTAAATACACAAACAAATTCCAGCAGCTCAGATTAGGTGCTGAGAGACCCAGTTATCATAAAAAGACCAATAAGAAAAAGTAGAGGGATGTTTGACTGCTGGAATGACTCTTGTTTCCTTTTCATTATTCTTAATAAAAGAAGATGGTGCCGAAAAATTGTGTTTCCTTGGTTATTTTTCCCAGGAGATACTTTATAAAACACAGAATATATAACAGACTATATTGCAAGCAAATAACTTATTAAGTGAATATAGTTAGAAAGAAAGAATAACAGAAAAGAATGGTAATATTTTTCCTCTTTTACACTTTGTAAAAAGTGTAATAGTTCTTGATATGGATTTAATAGCAGCTGCCCTAAGAGCAGTGAGAAAAGGAGTCTCAGCCATGGTGCATACAAGAACTTTTAAAATACTAGTACTGTAATCATTAGCAACCAAACAGATATTGTAAGACTCTTTCGAGTAGACAGCAATAAGATTTCACCTGCAATCTGGAATTGAATAGAAGGCATTTCTTCTTCCAGAGTCCAAAAATGCAGGTCTCTAGAAAATCACATAAGGCCATGCTTAGTAGTGTTATCTATGTATGAGCCAGTGATTTCCAGTATTTAAGGACCCAATTCAGCAAGGTGCTTCAATATGTTCTTGCATGACACTATCAGGGCTGGCACAGCTGGCACTTGGTCAAGGCACAGCCCCTTGACCAAGCCATCCCTGCTCTGCCCCAGGCCCCAAGCCCAGGAGTCCTGCCTTTCCCTGCTGTTGCCTGGAAGAGAGGGTGGGATTCAAGAGAAACCTGACCCAAAAGACCAAGCCTTGGGATCCTGGGCTGGGTTCCAGCAGCAATCCTATGGGAAGTGTTTTGTGAAACTCTGTATTTGGGATGGATTTTCACTGTGTAAACTAACTCCTAGTTTTGTCTAGATTCACATACTTCCCAGTGCTGCCAGCCCATAACCTGGCCCATGACTCATAACGGAGGCAGTGCCATCCTGAGACATGGTCCAGGACATTGAGCAGAGCCAAGGCCAGATGTGTTAGACATGTTGTGCTGCTAGTCAGCATGAGGGCCTCCACAGAACTCCAAATGTCTCCACTTTTAGGCATCTGAGTTGGAAAGATAAGTGCTCAAGATTTCCACTGTAGTCAACAAAGAGAAGGTGACACATCCAGAAGGCAACTGAGATGTAGGTGAGCTGCCTCCTCAGAGTGTCAGGCTCTTTTATTGACTGAACAAGAAAACACACCAATTTAGTACCTTAATCGAGGCACATCAAGTGCTCAAGTTAGCCAAGATGATTGTGAAGCTTTGGCTAGTAAGGGAAATAAAAAAAAATAAATTGCTGACTGGGGATGTGCTTGTCCAGTGTTTCTCTGGGAGAGGATTTTCAGCCCATGGGTCCGTGTCCATGGGTACATCTGCTGACTGAATGTGACTGGGTTTGTGAAAGAAAAACATCAGTTGACACAAGCTTATCAGCAGCAGTGACACGGTTGCCTGATGCTCTTGTGATCTAATGAAAAGGTTTCTGTCACAAGGCAAAAGGGGCGTCCTTTAGTGAAAAGCCCACCAAAGCGGGACACTTACAGCCTCATTCTTCCAGGACAAGCTCCACCAGCCAGGGAGTAAACCTGAACAGCAGAGATAAAGTCGTATTGTTTCCACTGATGTTAGATGACTTTTTCTTTTTCAGTAGAAGCCATCCTATTCAGTTACATTATTTGTTTTATGTTTTTTTTTTTTCTCAAGGATTTGAGTCACCTTCAAAAGGAACACTCCCATTCCTTTCTGCTATCATTCTAGCATCATTCAATAATGCCTGTAAAAACAACAACAAAACTTGTGGAGCAAAAAAATAATATTTTTTATTTTAAGAAAAAGAAAAAAAAAAAGGAAACTGCCAAAACCAACCAGAACTTTTATTTCTTGTTGAGTAACCATATTCCATGAGGCATGGCAAGCAGACATTAAATTCTCACTCGACTCAAAGGCAAACCATTATTCTGTAATTTTGTATGTAAATAAGATGTATTAGGAAATCGCTCAAGCAATTAATTAAACAGCTGTTACAGAATAAGTGATAAAGGAAACAGGGGGATGAATATGCGGAATTTTCCTTGCACAGGCATCAGTATGCATTTATTTATTTATTTGTTTCTTGTGTAGATGTGCATTACAATTCCTGCATACCTTGGTACCAGCTCTGACCATCCTCAGGGGGGTGTTGTCCCATGTTGCCAGATCCTGATTTCATTGCTACAAGAGGAATGGGGAATGAGAACGATTTGGAAGGGGGCAGGGGTCTGGGGTTGTTGCCACAGGAGGCTGTCGGTGGCATGACTGCCAGCCTGCATGCATGGCCTACTCTTTAGCTGAAGGAGGGACTTAATTAGCTTTCAGAAGCAATCTTTTATCTTTGAGAAGTGCAGTGACCTGGGAATGATGCGCTGATACCAAGCCGAATGGTAACATCAGCCTTACTGTCTTCACGTGGACACTTGTTAGGAGAGAAGCTTACAATTTTTCATCCCTGGCCATGTATTTCACACAGAAACTACATAGTGGGGAAAAAAGCCTTGGGAGAGTGAAGCTCTTCAGGCCAAATACCAAAGGATGTCCACGCCTTGGCCACAGCTGAGATCCAGCAAAGCTGGCACATGGCAAGGGACAGTCTGGGACTGATGAGCAAATGAGACAAGAAAGATGAAAGGTAGAAGGAAAACTGGTACCACAAAGATGATATTTTACTAAAAACACAGAAGAGGAAATAAGCTGCCTAAAGACTCAGAGTCTGATACTCCCAGATCCTTCCAGATGGACTGTCCTTTCATGCACCTCCCTGGAAACACTAGCTGTGCTCCATCGATGGAGCAGGATCTTCCCTTGACGTGGTGTGTGCAATACATTTCTGAGGTGTAACAGGAAGAAACTGTAAAGTTTGGCCACCATGAAGGGAACTATAGAGACATGAAGTTCAATCCACATTTTCACTGTGCTTGTTCTGCTAGTCCCCCTCTTTCTTTGCACAGCACTAGGCCTGAATCCTCAGCTTGGAAAGATTCCTCTCACCCTGAAAGGTCCATGGCTTACAGGTATATTGAGAGTGTCTGCTCCTTTCTGACAAAGCCAAAGCAACTGAGGATGCTAGTTATGGTCTTCTGCTCCTGTTTCATACTCCTGCTGTCCCTCACTGATGGGACTGGGCTCGAACTCATCCCATGTGCACACATTCAGCCCTTTAGGTGTTTCATTTTCAATGGTCTTTTCATTTCGGCAGCAGGTTTGGCAGCCATCTTCACAGCCATTTCCATTTTCAAGGAGAGCAGCCTGTACCACCGCCTCACTGCAGGTCTGTGATGGATGTGGTCCAGCTCTAGACAAGGTCCAAATCGAGCAGAAGCCTTCCAGCTTGTGAGTTGCACTTGTGAGGAGGTGGACACTAATGCCTTGATGGCCTTGAAAGGTGGAGAGAGGCTCGTAATGAGCAGTGTCAAGGGATATATTCAGCCCTCTGTAGAGGCCAGCACAAGGCAGTGTGTCGGAGCCTCTCTCAGCCTTTGAGTGCTTCCATCCCTTCAGCTCAGCAGAAGAAATGCACTGGATGAGTGGCTGCAAACTGAACCTTGTGCAAAGATGGCAGTGTTGTGGGAAACGGGGCCTTCAGGGTATCCACAGCAATTTGCTTCGCTCTGGGACCATACTGTGTCATGTTCCCAGCCTTATTAAAAAGAGCTTGCTGCCTCTCCAGTGGAAAGGATCAGAGCCTTGAAGAGATGAGGGATTGTTCTGGCTAGTCAAGGAAGTAATTTTAATTTGCAACATTCAGCTTCCAACTGTTCAACAATAGCAAGAGGTTAACAATGTGGAACTGGGTCTCGCTCAGAAGAGACCTTCCACTCAGTCACTGTGCACATCACTGTGGGTCCTTGGCAGCTCCTTCCTCCTGCTCCCCCCACCCCAGCTGGGGGGACCTTATGCCCCTACTCCCACCCCTTGGTGATGCCACGGACTGCTACCTGTTTGTAGTTTTTAAAGCTGTGCTAAAATGAAGCAGATTTGAAACTGAAGTCAGTAGCAGACTTTTCTCACTCTGCTCTGCCCTCATGGCCAAAATGTTCTTGTTCCAATGGAAGATCCAGAGTTCTTTCTCCAGTTCTATGAGATTGTTCTTGATTACAATTCATTATCTTATCCTAGGAGAGTTTTAAGATCTTACCTTTCAAATTCTGTCAGTAAAAGCAGCAGAGCAGATCCTCCTACCACAACACACCTCTGACACTCCTGAATAACAGGTGATCCCAATGCTCTTTCTCACCACCAACTTATTCCACCTTCACTTTTCCTTCTAGAGGTGTTTCACTTCTAACGTCTCCTTTCCAGGGACTTTAGAAAACATGAATTGAGCCTTAGGCTAGTAAATATTTTCCTGACAAGGTAAACCCCCTTCCTACAATACATAACCAAGCAGCTGCAGGCTAGGTAGACCACCAGTGTAGCCATCAGGAATCACTCCTGCAGTCAGGGGAGATTTCACCTGAGGTGAAACCTCAGTTTGAGGTTAGTGTCTGCCTGAGCCCATCTAGTAACCTCAGCTCTTGCAAGAGGCAAACTGGAATAAGCAAAAGCAGTGAAGAACATGATTTCACTTGGTCTAGCAGCCTGGGTTGACCCCATCTCATGAAGATGCCTAAACTGGGGACCCAGCTGTCCTCAGCTCCCTGTACAGCCACAGAGAGGGAAAAGTGCTCTGGAGTGTGGATCACAGAGAAGTACCTTCTCTGAGGCTGTCTCCAGAGCTAACAAAGACCAGGCTCCACCAGCGGTGCACAGGCTGTGCCCTCTAGATCATTTCTGTTTCCACCATGTATAATTCAGCCACTTACCACCAACAGTCTGTTCTCCTTGATAGGAGGAACCCAATACCCAGATAATTAAAAAGGAAAAAGCCCAGAGCAGCCAGGAGGAAGGGTTTGGCTTTGGTCCTTGCTTGGAAGTGTAGCATTTCCCCTATTTGCTTACTTCCAGAAGGAGGAAAACAAGGATGGAGCACAGTCCATGACTCCAAAATGACTCAGTGGATTCTTCTCGAGTCTGACCACCTGGCTTGCAATTAGCAGTCCCAGATAAGAAAAGGACATGGATGTTTTTGGTTTTTTTCTATCCACACTGGACAATTATTCCAACAGCTGTCCTAGACATGGCAGATTTAATAACTGCAAATGAAGGACATTTATCTCTGAAATAACTGTTTTGATAAAAAATGGTAAAATCAATGAATTCATTACTACACACTGGCAGTTATACTAGGGGGGAGGAGGTGGAAATAAGCCTGTGTTGTTATAAATGATTGCAGTCTGGTGGCATTTCGGCATTCGAGGAGGTGTTTGTGTGTAATGGAAACATTTGTGGCCTTTATCTGGAATTACAGTGGTCTAATATGCAGAGCACACCTTCTGCAAACACCGCTACAAAAAGTTTCTGAACCACCTGTAATTTCTGATCTGCTCTCGTCAGCAGAGCTTGTTGGAAATTACATCCAGGAAAGCAGTCACCCCACATCTCTTCTCTGCTTAGACAATGAGGGAGGCATGGCCAGAGATCTCCTATCAACACCTCCATTCTCCCCAGCACTAAAGCTTCAACACACAAACCTTCAGCATGGAAGAAAGTTAACTTAGCACAAACCAAGTTTTAATAAAGTGACTGATTTAACTGGTTCTGGTAGGGTAAGTCACAGCAGCGTGAGTAGATATTCCTGCAGAATGTAACTTTCAGGAACTTTTTCAATGTTTCATTTCATAATAGATCCAGTTTCAAAAATTTTCTTACACTATTGAAAAATTGCAGCTGAAGAAACATAGAAAATGCTAATTTCCTTTGCAAAACTTTAAAAATTATTATTGCAAAATTCATGCAAAATATGTCCCTTTCCAGTTTTGCAACTGTTGTGTCCTTTCCTTTCCTTTCCTTTCCTTTCCTTTCCTTTCCTTTCCTTTCCTTTCCTTTCCTTTCCTTTCCTTTCCTTTCTTTTCCCTTCCTTTCCCCTTCTCTCTTTTTTCCTCCTGACTTTAGCACCCAGGAAAAGAGAAATAATTGTATTAAGTCAAAATTTCATTTACTTCTTGCATGTTACTGAAGAAAGTAAGAATAAAATTATTCGTAACAACATTTCATTTTTAATAAAGATTACTTTTTTTGACAGAACATAAAAATCATGTAGTTCTGTTGCTCATTTGGGATTTCTTAGACCACCCAAGTTTAGACAGATCCTGAAGACTTTCATGTCCTGCAGAAGTGAAAGGGTTTAGCCCAATTTAATTTACCATTATGTGAGGTCAGAAATACGCACTGAAAATGCCATATATTGTGATCTACCATCTTGAGGCCTTTCAGCTGTCAAACTGTATAGAAATAACTCAAAATGTTCAGCACAGTCGGTTCACTGGGTGTTCAGTGTAAACAAACACTGATGGGATTTATGGATGTACCTTCCAACTCCTTATTTTTTCCAAAAAGCAGAGGTGGATTTTGTGACACGAACCTGAAATCCCCTTGTATGCATTAGCAAAAGTCATTTAGTCCTTGCTCATCACACCTGTGACACTGGACTCTAGCTTGGCAGAGCTCCTCTCTTCTCATCTTGTTTTGCTTTTGATCCCAATATTTCTTGATGGGGATTTGCGGTGACTGCCTCTCCAGACTGTTCACAAGAAGCCAGTATATGATGTGAAAACTCCAAGCCTGCAGATCTGCACAGCTATGTCAATGGACCGGGGCCATCTGACACCAGCTGATGACCTGGCCCATCACCCCTAGCCAGAGAACCAGCAAAGGAGAGCTCTCGACTGGGCCGATTGTCCAGGCCAATGCACAGCTGTATCGAGGAGCACAAGAGGTTAGATGCAACAGAGTGGTCTGAATAAATCCGTGCTGTTCTCACCATGCATCTGCCCTAGAAATAACAGCCTCGTCAGAGCATAGTGTACTGGCAAGAATAGCAGAGCATCCGACATGATGAATAATGTTTACATCGAGAATCCAGATGTCATTTTCCATCCTGTAGCTTTAGAAATAATGGCCTGTTACTTCTTATTAAATCAAGGGTAATCCATTCACCTACAGGCCCAATGATAGCTGTCTCTGCTAATCTCCACTCAGGGAGCTATATTCATCAACAAGAAAGTCCTGTGTTTCTAGCAACAACTGGAAGCCCAATGATCTCCAGCAATGAAATTTCAAATATCAATTAGTAGTTTAAAAGTATGGGTCTGTCAGCGCAGTCCAGATTTACATAAAAGCCAGTTTTCCATCAGTAGTGTGACCTCTTGTGTCCTCAAGCACGCAGACCCCAATATTGTTCATTTCCTTCACAAACCTTTTTATTTACAAGCAATAAATAGCTCAGTGACTCTCTCCAGTGATGATTGTCCCAGTGTCATACAGCACTTCAGCCAGTTTAATCCTCCTCTGGATGGATCTGACTTTAAAATTGGTCTTACTTTGAGGTGGGGGTTGGGCAAGGTGACCTCCAGGGGTCTCTTTCAACCAGGTTTTTGCTATGATCCTGTGAGGGAAGTGGTGATAATAGCTACGATTAAAATGCCATGACCTTGAAAATCAATGGAAAGTTGTCTTTAAACAACCTTTATGCAGTTTATTTTTCCTCACTGGGTTGGACCACTGACATCCTTGATTTGAGCTGGCAGTTACGGCAATGGGCAACGGGTACCTGCCTTCCTTTGTCTTTCTGACAAAGTGTGAAGAAAGGTTATTTATCTGTGCAAAAAAAAGGAAATTTAGAAAACACAGATTAAATAAACAAATGCGTGACCAATTTATTATGAGATATTTGCACACAGCGAGATCTGGTCACATCTACTTTCAGATTCTAGTCCTTTGCTTTGGGGCTTTTGGACTGTAATTGTGTTCAGTCTTCTATTTATACAATGAATCTATAATGTAATTTCATGAGGTACTGAGATGCACTGAAAAACATATGAGCACTAAGTTGCTCTGCCTAATCCATATGAAACAGTGTTGGAAATCAGCCTGGTAAACATGGCAAGAGAATGAGCAAGGATTTCATCTGGGGCTCTGACACTAATCTAAAAAGGATTATCAAGGAGATAGCCTGAGATGCAGAGCACTTGAACAGAGAGGACAACGAATCCTATTTAAATGAATGCACTGGATTGCGGGTGGCTTGTAAGCGATTAGCACATGGACTTCACACTGGCCAGGCCGGTAGGAGTTCATCCCTCACAGCCACTGCGCTGGTTACATTTGCTGCTCCATTCGCCGAATACAAATCGAGGTTGGGAGAAACAGATGATTTTCAAACATTAGCTTTTAATAGGGACAGCGTGTCTGGCAAGATGAAAAGAATGAAAAGCTCTTGCTGCTCGCAGTTGTAATCCACCCCCAGTCGTCTCGCCGTCATTTCTCCACAAGCTCCACCACTTGCTGCTCTGGGGAACTTGTAACAACACAAATTGATATTGAGACAGCCAACAGAAGGCAGAAAGCAGGTCTTACACTGAAGATCATGCCACGTGCCAAGGGTGGTGGTGCTGGTGACCATACTCCTCTGACCTCCCTGCTCCATTTTGCTTGTCTTGTTTGCTCTTTAAATTATATGTTGCTCCTAATAACAGATCAGTGAACAATTGTCCATTTGGGGTAATGGAAAGCAAAGGTCAGGCCAGCAAAATATTTAATTGCAGGTTTAACTTAAAATGTGAGAATCACCCCTTCTGAAACAAAAGAAATAACTCATTCCTCCTTCTGTGGCAGAAACCTAAGAGCCTGCTGATTCCATCAGTCTCATCTGCTTGTCTTCCTCTGGCAAATTGAAGGTATTGGGGCTTTTGGCCTTTCTAACAACAGGATTTAGTTTCCAAATACCAGGAAATGTTTTGTGGATTGTAACATGTGCAGTTCTGTGTTCCTTTATCCCATGTGCCTGAAGCCAAGCGTCTAGCCAAGATCAAGAATTTATGCAATGTTTCGATAACAACTGAACAAATCCATGCTAATACCATGAAAGAGCTGTCATCTGTCCTGTTACTCTTCTCTTTGGCTTTTGGCTAAAAATAAATTATGCATGCTCTGAAGTCCACTACAATCTTCATAGGTTAGTGGGGTATCATGTGATGAGTGAACAACTTAAATAAAGCCTCTTTAAAGCCTGACAACTCTCTGCATGCCATGGTGCTCCCAACAAGCTTGAGCATTACTGCGAGCACATCCACCAACACCACAACCGCTTCACAGTGACGTGGTGATTTCCTGAACCTGAGCATGGGAAGGTGGAGAACATAAAGGCACTCTCTCTAGTCCATTCCATTGCCACTTTTTTTTCTTTTTTCCATTGCTTCTGACTAAGGATAAAGCTCATGAGATTGGAAACGTATTAACTATATCAACACTTTTCTACCTTTTACAAGCGTAGTCAAATTCTCTTGCCAGTTTTGTTGAGTAGCCTTATTTCCACACACCATCACTCCCATATAATTATTCAATCAACATGGTTCAGTGTGTGGTTGAATTAAAAATTTTACTGGATGACACAGAACATTCCGTGTTTGAAGTGAAGCTGTCACAAACGTATCAAAAGCACCTTTTCCTTTTTTTTTTGGCATGCTGTACAGTGGAAGCTGTTATGTACACTGCAAGCATTTATCCACTATAAAGTCGTACTTGATTCAGTAAGACTAAAATGAGTTCCAGTAGGTTAAATATCTCAAAAGACAAGGTTCCCTCTTTCTGGAGTTCACGCGCTTAGTTCACCTACCTTTCCAAACATAAAAGTAATCATATCATAATAACATACCCAGGGGATCTGAAAACCTCACTGGGTAGTTCATGGGATGTATTAAGCCATCTACCATGCCTTTCATCCACTGGAAGATTTGTGCAAAATAGAGAACATTGTTATAAAAGAAGACAGATCATAAAATAGTGGGCCAAGCCCTCAAGTTGTGTATCATAATAAAGCCAGTAACACTGTACTGATTTGTGCCAGCCGAGAATCTGACTCTGTATTCAAAATAGACGTAAATATCTCAGAGCAATAAAAGTGAAATATGCTTTAGCTGTACTTTAAGGAGAGATTTCAGCAAACTTTATGTTTAAATTTCTTGGTTGATTAGCCCACAATGGCTTCTAATCTCTTGGGAGAATTTTTAAAAATCAAACTTGAATATACTCAAGATATAGAAACTGAGAAAGTTGTCTGCAGTTCATGGGAACTAACTTTTATTTTTTAAGGGAAAAAAATAATCTTTCAGCTCATTTGCAAATTGCTGTTGCATCCAATATTGAGGATCTGAAAAAGGCTCAGCCTATTGTATGAATGGAAGCTCAGCACCTCATTTTCCACTCACCTTGCAAAGGATGTGCAGTCCCGTGGAAAATGATAGAGTAGCATTATTATAAAAATAGAGTGATAGATAAATGAGAGCTTTGGTGTTTTGGTTTTTTTTTTTTTGAGCTAGGCCTTGTGGGTGGGTGTTTTTTCTGTGTGTTTGAAGTTGGGATATGGATGCGTCCTATCAGCCCCCACACAGGACTAGATGGAACTACTTACTCAAACTCTGATCAGCGTTGGCTGTAACCAAAGCACTTGTTTTTCCAATGGTGCTCCAAATCTATTCCTCATTGACTCTCGCTGCAGCTGAAGGCGCTCAGCGCTTCTGAAGACCCAACTATTCATGAGGCACGTCAGGTTTTCAGTAGAGGAGAGATAATGCAGACATCGTCGGGAAAGCTGTCTGCACCCCTGACTGCCCATCTGTAAAATGTAACTAATTTCATTCACTGGGGAGTGCTGGGAGGATTAATTGGATTTAGTGGCCACAATGTACTTTACATTGGTTGGGTGGAAGGAGACTGATAAGAGTTGAGGTGCAAATTTCTCAGAGGTGCAAGGAAAAAACTGACCAAGGAGGAGGGCAATTATTTGAAGAGTCAGTGAAGCAAGGAAAAGACAATTAGCATTGGTATCACCCTAATTCACAACAATTTACAACAATGAGGCTGAGCCACTCTTCCCATCAAGGCCAGAATGCATAATTCCTTGACCTTATTATAAAACATAATTAAAAAAAACATGAACAAAAAGGCTGCTTGTCCACATGGGCAAACAGAAAACTGAAGGGCGCGAGAAGGAACTGAAGGACAATGTTGGGAGTCCTAGATCTCAAAGAAAACAACAGTAGCTCTACAAAGCCTAGGGTTACTCAATGGAGCTGTCACAAAGAGGTGACAGAAAATTTGAATCACACAGCCTCCGCCATCTTTTCTATCCATCAGGAGTCTCTCATCTGGAGCTTGCATGCAGGGAATGCCAAGGCTAGTGTCCAAATGAGCAAATAACCACGTAGCTGGCCCATTCTTCTGCATTGCCCAAACCTAGGTTTCTTTTTTCCCGTGTTCCTGGAGGTTATCTTAGATGTTAGCCTCAAATATCTCCAGCAATGCAGCACAGAACAAAAATTAGAGAAGTAGATGGAATACCAGGAGCAGCAGCATCGATACCTTCTGAGTGGATTAGAGGCTGGAGTACAGCTGTCACTTTCTTGATTTTTTATTATCACATAATGTTATTAATTACAGAGTTAAAGGAAAGAGGTTCTGAAAGGGGCAAAAGTACAGACGTCTAAAGGAATTGTGACTGGTTTATACCGTGGCCTTTCTGTTCTCTTCTGTGTCTTGGTCTTCTTAGATGGAGTATCTCTTTTATAGAGGAAGATGTTTTTTAAGGAGTACGTAGAGCTAGGGATTTAGGCCAGACCAGTTTGCAGTCAGAAAAGTATGCCTACCTGACCTTACCACCTTTAAAAGTCTCCCCTATGAGGTTTTTTTTTAGGTTGTTTGTGGTACTTATGTTTAAGAGCCTTGTCTGCCAGGAAGCAGGGAACAGACAAGTGGTAGATATCCTGTTTAATGTGTTTGCCTTCCTCTCTTCAATTAGGAAAAAAACCCAAAACATTCCAAACAACTCCTTAACAGTGATAAAAAAAATATTTTTTTTATTCCTCTGTGAAATATTCCATTCTTGAATGGAAATGCTTTCAGAATATTTCCTATTATACTGAGGAGGAAAATGTTCATCAGCATTAAAGGGCAGGAGATCTTTGATAATACCAACTTTACACAGGGCTTTTCATGCATGCTTCTCAAAATCCTTTATAGACCATATGAGCATCATTTGCCCCATTGTACAAAAATGGAAGGTGAGTTGAAGGTGGAGGCCGGTGGTAGAGCTGGGAATAAAGAACCCAGACCTCCTAAGCCTGAGGATGTGTCTACTCGGTCCAGAGATCTCTATCCTGCTCTTCACCCCAGTACATCAAAGTGACACCCCATTTTGACATGCCAGAGTGTGTGCTAAGACTGGTGACAATATTTTAGTCATGTGTCATTGCTTGCTGTATAACTTGAAAGTCTTCATTTGGATGCCCAGACTCACATCAGTGGGTGGGATAGGGTAGATTTCAGCTATTTCACTCCATATAATTTTTCAATTAGAAGCCACGAAAACTGTCTGACAACATCATTTTGGGGGGAACCCTTAGCTACCAATTACAGTACATACAGCCCTGGAAATATACACCCTCAGAAATTGTTTTGGTGCTTCCATATTGACAAAGTACTTGGGTACTGCACACCACAATACACAATTCCCTCTATATAGTTGCCCCCTTTCAATTGCCAGAGGGAAAGAGCCAGGGTTTCCCATTGTAAAGCAGTGCTAAATGTTAAAAAAGACTGAATTAAATCTAAAACCACAATTATCGGATATATTTTTCAAGGATTCTTTGTACTCATTCCATCTCTCTCAGGCAGTATCCTGAACATGTATTAAAGCCACACAACAACTTCCTTTCCACTTAATCAATAACATACTCAGGACTGAACACCATTTCACCATCACATCATCCAAACAATGCTTGTTAGGTTCTTTACAATCTTTCAATGAAAATAAAATTTTCAAAATTTATCCCAAAGGCCATTTGGAGAGACCCTAACCAGCCATATCCTAAAAACATGGGAATAGGCACCATCAGCCAACATTATAATGGTACAAATCAGCTTAATTTTACAGATTTTGGTGTATCTTCAAAACAAATATGGGCTGAATACCAACCTCCCACTTTTTACAGTTGTTTGCAAAACATCTAGTGCAGTGTAGACGTTATTTATAAAACTATTGATTTTTATTATTCGTCTTTATGCCTGCCTTGTTCCCTGTCTGCTGGCTGATCACTGTCAGAGGTACTAGATTGTACTCATGGATTGGACCAGAGTTGATGGGATTAATTGATTTGATTACATTGAGTGAAATCAGTGGATTTCACATAAAATAGAATCAATAATCTGAATTACATTAGACAGATGAGCAAACATTGGACAGGATCATTGCTTTGGTTTTCTTAGGCTGTCACAGTGGTTGAGATCAGTGGATTGAATTCATCTGTGTGAGATACGGGGACCGGTTCCATTTGAATCGCACTGGTGGGCTCAATAACTCCAATTCCTTTTTAACTTGAGTTTTTACCGATCTTTATTATAATAATTATACCTAGAGGCAATCACCCTCTCTGGTACACACAAAAAAAGTTCATTATGTGACACAGAGATGAAGTGGCTCATTTTCCCCCCGTTCTAATTTGGTAAATGGTGATTACAGAGGTAGGAGCTTAGTGAAACCCAATGAGCCTTGATAACGTTAGTTAGATTTTTAGCAAGTCATCTTTACTGAGACCTAACTGCATGTAGCCAAGTAAGATGACAAGTCCAAGACTCTTGCCTGCTGGTAGTGTTGTTATTCTCTTGATTATCATCCAGCATGTCGAACACTTCTGTGTTAGAAGGACAGCACAAACGGTGGTGGCACCACACACAGCCGTCTTTCTCCTGTCCTTAATCAGAAACGTTGAACTGCTCTCTAATACCCAAGAGGAAGAAGAATTCATTAGATTTCACCTCTTTTCACTCCTGAATGCTAAGTGCCTCTTTCTTTTTCTCTCTCTTCCTGGGGGAAATGTGTGAGGAACTAATGTTTAGAAAAAAATATTATCTTTTGCAATTCCCAGGTGATACCAAATTCCATCTTCTGCATGAAACTGCAGTCAAATGTCACTGTAACAGAGAGGTAGGATGTTAGCAGCATTTCTTTTCAGTTCAGCAATCAAAAATAGAAGATTAGCCACCTTTGTCCCAGCTTTCTGGCAAAAAAAAACATGGGATTGGACTGTGCAAGTAAAAGGCAGACAGCGTTGGCAATGAGAAGAAAGTTCAGTGGGTCATGACCGAAGCTGTCATTTGAAAATAAAAGTTCATTTATATATTCACAAACATAACACTACCAGATTAGGGTGCACAAGACAGGAGTTTTGACAGGAAATCAGGGAGGGTTAGAAGAAAGGATTAGAGCCAGAGGCTGGCTTCACATGTGAAAACCCTTCAAGGTCAGCTCAAATCTTCTGTATTTATCACACATTTGTGTCCAGCAAGCATTTCTTGTTAAACTGATTGAAGTTAGTACCGAAAAATTTACATTATTGCTAAAAGAAGGGAGCCCAGACTCTTGCTCCTTTCTCTCTTCTGCTCTTCAGATTTTCTTTCTGCCTAAGAAATGAGGCCAGAGACTGAATCCACAACTGGCATCCCTGGAGCAAAACCGGTTTCGGGTGGGTCTGGTGCTATCAGAACCATCCCAGACAAGGGGTATGGAGAAGGGACAAGGCTGCCTTTCTCTTCTTACTCTACCTGAGTACATGGGTGAGTCGCCTAATTTCTCCATGTTCTTATTGCTCAAATACACATACAAAGGACAGAGTATAAAAGCAAAATAAAATTATTTGGAAATACAGGCAACGCCACTGTCTGCCCTTGCATCTTTCCTTTACTTAAACTGTGAACTTTTTATTTACAGCTGTAATTTACAGCTGTAACTTATTGTTTATTTACAGAATATTGACTTCCTTTTAACTTGGGGAGTCTGATGTTTTTATTATGGAAAATGGTTACTTATGCTCAACCTGACAAGGACATTTCCTGGTCTTTGTCTGGAAGGGCAGAGCAGATTGGGCTATTAAAGGACAAGGGAATACATCTGGTTCAGACTATGTAACACAAAGCAGTATTCCACTATTTAGCTATTTATACAATGCTCTCCAGCCTTATTGAATGCTAAGGGATTGGCTCAGTTTAAAAACACATTAATGCAGGAAGTCAGATGCACACTTTGCACAAAGAATAGAAAAACTGCAGCTCAATAATGTCTCGGTAAGTTCAAGTTGGAACTCATCAATGCTGCTACCTGTCTGCTGAGACCTGGTGTCTCTCATCCCGGTCCTCCTGCTCTGCATCGCTCCCCCCCCTCGCCCTGGGAAGACTGAATCTCATCTGTCTGCAGTTAGCGGAAACCGAAGGAACTGGACTTGCTGCTGGAACAGAAGAAATATGTGATGTTAACAGTTCATTGAGCTGTGAGATGAACAAGCTGGGTGTTGAAAAGGAAATCTGAGCTAAGAGTACATTTCCAGTGTTAATAAAGCTTTTTCCTTTTGTAGTATGTTTCCAAACACTGATTCTAGAATAGTTGTCATCCGTTTTCTTCCAGAATTAGACCGCAGGACAAATTTAAGGTATCTTAGACTCATTTATCCTTGCTAAATGATATTCTCACTGCTGCATAAGGAGATCTGTTTCCTCCTCCATCTTTTCTTAAAAATTTTATCATGTCTACAGTTGTTAATGCCTTTTGCAACAAAGTCTTCTGAAACAGTTTTGAGTCTGTCTCAGCTGCATTCCCCTTTCAACATGAACCAATAAGCCGGAGAGCAAGACGTGAATTTAACAGAAACAGAAGCAAGACTGCTTTCTAGTCAGAGGAAGACGAAGCAATATCTCTTCTGATACGTGAAGGCATTTTGCTCTATTATATGATGACAGCGTTTTTGGGCCCCAGACTTGCTGATGATGGTGGAGGCTTCATACAAGAGCAACCACAAAGAGAAGTGGAAAAGACACAAGGCGCTGGGTGTACGCTGTGAGACAGTGACAGAGAAATGCCCACATGGGTGAAGTTTTCCTTGAAAGCCATGGTTTTCTTCAGAATGTGGTGCCTTAGAGAAAATACCGCCTCTCCCTTTATTTCCAGCCACTGAGGCATTACTATAAAAGCCATGTTATTTCCACCTTTGTAGAAAATTAGCATAGGTAGGGCAGGTGGTGGTGTGAGCTACCGTTGCCAGATGTTTTTGGCTCTCAGTCTATGTGAGCAGATGTTGCATCCAGGCTGCTCTGTGCTATTCTTGGCAGGAGATAACTCACATAAAACTTTGCTGTGCACTTTTAGATGTAGAAGAGTTTCAGCTGCTTTTTTTTAGGAGCATTATGTGTAGCAATTGCATAGCCTGAAATGATTTAGAGACCATCTATGTTACAGTAAGACCATTTGGCATTTACTTTCATGAGCCACAATGGAGACCTCATGCTGCAGTGAGGTTTGTCTTGAATTTCTGTTTCACTGTCACAAAGCCATCATCGTCTGCTTTTGCTTCTGAGTTTTATCCTTTGCTCAAGAGAGGAGTACCATATATTATTCACATCGCATTAGTGTTCACAACATGTGAGGTGCTGGACAAATGCATTATAAAAACCAGTCCCTGCTGTGAAGTCTTTACAACCTAGGCAGAAAAAGCAGATTAAATTTACAGGAAAAGAGATGTAACATAAAACCAAAATGAGATAAGAAAACATTCAAGGTGTCATGATTAACAGATGTGTTGTTAATTCCTTTTTTTTAGTGTTTCATTTTATTGGCAGAGGTGGTTGAAAATTTTTCAAAAACCTCCCTCCTTCTGCTAAAAAAAAGTTTAGTGTGAAAACACAAAACGGGTTTTCACTCTGTCTTTTGAATTGAATTTTGATTTTCAGAAATGCTTTTCATCTTTTGAAAACTCAACCACATTAAACTCTCTTTTCAACAAATCACACATTCGATTTGGGTTTGTTGTTTGTTTTTTGTTTTGTTTTGTTTTGTTTTTTAAAAAAAAGCAAGAAGAAATTCACCTAGAATTATACTCTCCATAAAGAACCTCTCCTTCCTTCTCTTACAATAATTCCACATTTGGTGCAGCACTGACACCACGTACTGTGTCATATGCTCACAGCCTTCAACTTGTACGTTATCATTGCCTTGTGTTCATCCCCTGATCTCCCCAAGACACATCTACCAGGTATCTCTATTTTTGGTTCTCATGGTGTGTAATCACTGCCACACCTATAGCAGCTTTCTCCTCTTTTGAAAACACCATTTGCCCGTGAAAGACCAGTTCACACATAGCTAGTGGGTTTCTTCCAGGCTTTTGGCCCACCACAAAGCTGGTTTCCATTGTCCAGGAGGGCAAAAATATCCTTCTTCTGGCAGAAATCCTGGCCACCATTTTCTGTAGTGCAGGTCCACCCTCTGCCATGCCATCTAACCTGCGCTAGGCAAAGGGAAGGTTGATAGGAGTAACAGGGAGGGCAACAGAAATCTGCACCCAGGAAACCCTTCCTTGGTTACAACTCTCCTCCCTACTCCCATAGAGAAAGAGAAGGATTCTGCTCTGGCCATGTGACTCCTCCTATCCCCTCAATTCTCCTTTCACTGTTTTTTTCTAACTCCTTCCCACCCTTGTTATTTCTCCCCTTTTCCAGGAGGCGTTCCTGCAATTTCTCCTCCTATAAAACATGCCCTGAAGGTTGACATCAGCCCTGCTGTGAGCTTGCTGGGGTGATCACCCCTTAGATTCTCAAATAGAGCTAGAGTTTGGTTTCCATCAGCCATTTCTGAAAATTTCTTCTGATTTACCTGCAAACCCCGCAGACCTGGGTGGCTCAGACACTTAGCTGCCCAGCAGATCACGCAGTCATTTACCCCAGCACGACATACAACTACCAAAACAGAGCAGGAATGTCCTGCCCTGACCTTGCACTCATTTAACATGGTGCAAACCACTGCAGAGCACACAGGAGTACTAAGACACAATCTCATTTCACTGTTTAAGTGTCCTATTTAATTCCTCTCTCGTCCTAATCTCAGTCCCAGTACAGCTCAACCCTGCTCTGACCAAGAGGTGATGTACCACTCCCTGCCCATCACTAGAGCTGCTCATCCTTTGGTTGCACACAGAAAACTTATTTTTCTGCCTTTGTAGTCTGCTCACCAGGCCTGAGGGATTCTGTGGCTTCTTTGCTGGCTGCGTTCTACACCACACTTCTGTCATCTACAGAAATAGGAGTCTAGTTGATATGGGCTCTTGGAGGATTCTCCTATCTCATGATGACTACAAACATGTAACTCTTATCATAAGCCTACACATTTATCACCAAAAGTCCAGAGCAAATTGGTAGCTTTGTAGGTGGCAAATTGTCCATTTAACTACGGGATTTTAGCTGGCTTTTTCTAGCGGGTCTTTTTTATTAGTGGCTCATATTCCGTGAGTCCTTGAATCGTACAATTTCCTTTGTGAAACTACAGCAGAGAACATCCCTATTTTATTCTCCTTGTTGCCTTTCGGTTCAGCAGCAACATCCTTGAGGTGTCCTGTAAAATCCTGAAACATGGACATGATAGCCTGTGTTTGCATCTTAGACAGGAGACAGCAAGCCCGAATGCGCAGTCACTTTGATGTGATTTTTAGGAGCAGGGATTATATTGCCAGTGCTAACATGCTCTTTTTAGGCTATTCATATTTCATTAAAACCAAGCAGACTGCATCACTGTAAGAAGTGGGGAAGAAACACTGTTTTGTGTCATGTCACAGAGCTGAGTACAGAGAGAGAGGGGGGAGATGGGCAGGCACTGGGCATTCTGTTTCATGGGAAACTCCCTATAGAGGAATATGAATATATTCAGAAGCAGATGAGGTCCTCTGGTGTCATTTTTTAGTTTGCTTTCAATGAAATGTTACAGCCACAGTGTTTCCAGTTGGTCAGAATGTTTTATTTTGAACAAGGAGGAATAACTTTTTCTAAGTTTAATGCTAATCTTAATTCTTTTTATGTTTTAATGTTGTTTGGATTCAGAAATTCTACTTTTTTAATCCAAAAAAAAAAATCAAAAAATCTTTCAATGGATTAAAATATCCACATGAAAGTCCCAGTTACTGTCCATCATCTTTCCCTGCATCCCTTTGTGCTGCTGTGCCAGTCAATACCTATTGGGTTTTCTGGGTGTGATTCTGCCATCCACATATCAGGTGGCAACTGGTTGTCATGTTTACTGTGTGCTGTATGGTCTGCTCTGTTAAAAGGGAATGGCTGGGTAGCAAAGACAAAGTCCTTTGTCCATCTTGCTGCAGCATCATGCACTGGATGCCTGAAGGAAGCTCATTTCCAACCCATTTTAAGCCATCTCACTCCATTTCCAAAAATTCCGGATTGTGTTCAAATAAAATGTAGCTCTCGTGTTTAAACGTCCTTTTGGCTTTCCTGGTGTGTTCCCATCAAGGAGAAGGAGCTGCTCAGTCTGCCCTGGGATCTGGCCAGCTTCAGTCCCACCAACACTCCAGGTCCCTGTCCTACCCGCATTGCTCTCACTGTGAGTTTCTCCTCATCTTTCTCAGCTGCTTGGGTTTGACAGTTGACATTCACATCAGTAAAACCAGAGCCTGGTTAAATTGATGCTCTGTTTTGTCCTTTCCAAAGGAGTGCAGTAGAGGAGTTTTGCGTTTTCAGGTTCCTGGGCATCACAGCAGGTTATGGTTCAGGTGCTAGTTTCCTATCTGTTATCAACAGCTCAATTTTCTGCTTCAACTGAGGAATGTTTGCAGGACATTGTGGCTGGTCTTTCTTTGCTTTGTTTTCTAAAAGACTTCTAGATTCCCTTTCCTTGCCTCTCCTCTAGCTTATTGAATTCCTGTTGATATGAAGCAGTCTTCACCCTCTCAGTTGTTTTTCTCTCTAAGCTTTTCAATGTCTCCACTGTCATCTCTGGTTTTGGTTCTCAGACTTACATCCCTAGGCTATTTTCACAATTTATTGTTGATTATTGTTGCCACTTTTAGTGTAACGTTTACTTTCAGATATAAACTCAGGTTTCACATTCAGAAAAGATTTCTATTGGAAAAATGAAAAAGCTATTGAAATGTAAAAAATTGCTGAAATAAATCATAGAATAATAAAATAGTAAAAAAATCTTGAAGATGTTCTGTTTCATTTATATAAATATACTTAAAGGAATGGGTGATATTGCAGGGAACTATCAGCAGATGGCAACTCCACCAGCAGGAAGCTCAGGGGGAGCAAGCGCTGCCGCTTTTAGAATGAGGTAGCTATTTTTCTCCAGTGCATAAATCTATAGATTATAGTTATTGCTTGACAACCTGCCACTAATTAAATTATAAATGACATGACAAGAAAGGAACACTTTAAAATCACTGAATAACTTTTTGGGACACTTTTAGTACATTCCAGCTATGCTCCATTTTCTGAAGCAGAGTGACATCTCCCAGTGTTTATATTTAAAGTAAATTGAACCAGTGAAGAATCTGACACATCTCCCTTCACGGGAAACTAGGGTGATTGCCGACAGAGCTGCGGGAGGCTCTGCTAACAGCCTGGGCTCATTCCTCATTTCCCTGTTCAGTAACTCTGCCCGGGCTGGCCGCAATCCTTCCACGAGCTGCAGCTGATTTAACAGGTGGGGGAACCTTCTGCAGGTGGGAAGAGAGCTCCTGCCCTTCGTCATCCATCTCATGCTGGAGGAGAAATAGCCCCGTGTCTAATAAATGGATGATCCACTAAGGGGCTTGCAGTTCCATGACTTTAACCACTGCACATGGGTGGGGACCATAACAAATAAAGCCTCAGGTTCAAATAACAAAGGAGAAGCCCAGCAAGGTTTTCTTTTCTCAGGTCCCACAGTGAAGTTCATTCCCTTTGGCAGAGATAGTCCACACTGACACTAATTCTGAACCATCTCTATATTCATTTCCTCAATACCCATTTAATAAATTTCATTCAATGCCATACATTGCCCTGTTTTGCTTCCTAGCCCTGTGCTCCAGGTCATTTGGAGCTTCACTGATGCCACTACACGCAAGGAAGCAACATGGCTTTTGCGTGCCAGTGCCTCACCACAACCCATGTCCCACCTCTGGGTGCTTACAGAGCTGTGTGTCACCCTGCAGATAATTAGCTGATAAAGCAGATTCATTGCCTCCCTTTTTCCACCGGAAAATGACATAAATCATAGCAGATTTTTTTCTTTGATAACTTAACGCTGCAGATGTGAAGTGTTTGGGGATGAATAGGACTCAGTGTTTGTTAATGAGAGTTTAATGTCTTCATCTTCTGCATTAAACTCCAGTTAATTAATATTCATTCAATTAGAAAATGTAAAAATAAATTATACAAAATTAAGCTTTACACAGGAAGCAAGTGACCTCATTTCTGCTGTTTTCAGGTGTTAATTAGATTAGCCTCTTTCCTATAAAGGGGGAGGCATCAAGCCCCACCTGCTCTAAAGGGAAGCCTTGCAGTTGGCTGGAGGTGGCTGCAGACCTTCTCACCTGGGAGTACTTGGTTCCAGTCTGCCCTGAATTGGTGGAGGTCAGAAACTACTGCTAGATAAAGCACAATGATAGTCTCTGTTAGTCTGGAAAATTTGCTGGTTACTGGAAAGACTCTCTCTGGTGGATTACTGGTGTTTTTATGGAGTTAGGTGTTGTTGGGAAAGAAGCATATGTGCTCAGCTGGTGGTAAATTGGGAGGAGTTTTATGAAGTCTTGATTCTAGTCTGGTTTTGCCTGCAGGCTTTGGTTGAGAGGTTCTTTCTCCCTTTGTAGCCTTTTTTTTTTTCCTCTTCTTCTCTGACAGTATTGCCTAAACTTAGAGTCCTTTAGGTAATGTAATAAATGGTGCTCTTTTGGAGTTGAGTGAGTGTCTTTGGTTCAGAGAGAAGATGTAGCCCTTTGGGGTAAAGGGGTGGTCTGACTTGAGCGAGGCTAAAGGTGGGATAAAGCAAGTCAGCCTGGGCTGTCTTTATACAGACAGGTCCTAAGTAATCACTATTAACAGCTTATCTAATGTAACTTTGAAGTTGTCTTTGCTTTGAGTCAGGGGTTGTACCAGATGACCCGTAGAGGTCCTTCCAACTTCAATTACTCTGTAATATTACGTTTCTTCTACTTACCTAGATGCTGAAGCCAAGCTTGTCTTCTGTTGCAGAAATACTGTAAAAATCAGTGTGAGCCAGTAGAAAACTCAAACTGCATAAAGACCTGCTGTGGATTATTGCATTCTGTGCTGGGAGTGGGGAGGGGAGTAGGGGGCATAAAGGTTTTATACTGTTACCTGTTTCATGGTGCATCATCCATCCCTCACCTCTTAATCTGGTACTTTCCAGTAGCTCTGAATAGCAATTCACTTTTAAAATGGGAGGGCGATATCTGTGTGAATAAAACTCGGAGGTTATTTCTTATCTTTGGAGATTGTCAAAAGGAGAAAATACCGTAGGATAAGGATGGTTCAATTACTAAGTGTTTGGGGAATTAGTTTTGTGTGTACTGTTAAAAAGAGTCAAAAGTAGCACATACTATCAGTGACATTGCAGTGAGGTTGCTTGTGATGATAATTAGTTCTTGCGAAGGAGAGGGGTATAATATAGTGATAAATACTTTAGAACAATTTGGAAGAAAAAAAAAAAGTTGCAGTAATACTGACACTAAGAGATGTGGGACCCAATTGTGTTTCATTATGTCATCTCATCCTGGAGAGAAATGGGATAATTCTTAGTGTGAAACTTATGTAGCTCAGGTCATCATAAAGACATAATGATTTGCAAAGGATACACAAATGGACTACAGTGTTACAGCCACAGGCACCTTGGCAGAAAGGAGGATATTTCATGGAAGGGAGGTCAATGATGCTACAAAGGACAGTTTTTTTCCTTTGCTGCCTGGTCCTGCTGTGGCCCTTTACAATAGAACACAATAACTCTACCACAGTTTGCCCCATTGTGAATTCCTGCAAAGGCTGCAAGCCTTTTTTCTCTTCTGCTGCTCCTGTATCTATCTCTTGTTCTCTCTGCTATACCTCCTCATTAGCTAAAATATCTTAATCTTCAGAACCTGTGCTTGGTTTCAAGCCAGATTCCTGCTTTCCTTGGCTCATTCCTGCTATCACAATAGTTGGCACCAACTGTTAAGGCTGCGCTTAAGGCCACAATTTAGGATATTGCTCATGAGAGACGTTGAGGTACTTATTTGTCTGGTGTAGGCAATGCTGAGAGGCATGGGCTGCTGTAGTGATTCACTGGAGTGCTTTGTATTCCTCTGTGTCACTCAGACTGTCTTAATTTACTGTGTCCTACTAAGCTGCATGGGGAGGAGGGAGGCCCCCAAGCGTCAGGTTTAGAGAGTTGTTTGGGTCATAAGATATTCCTTTGATCACAATAAACTACTGTGAGGCAAAGCACTTCTGCACGTCCTTAACTCATAATGAATGCTTCAGGTCTGTTGAAGTCAATGAGATCTGGTTCTGTGTGCTTGAAGTGCTTTGCTGAATTGACATGCTTGTCTTGAAGGTACTCATCTCTCTGGACTTGGTGCTGTTAGTCATTAGTCCTACTGCTGGCTTGGAGATGAGACCCAGGCTCTTGGGAGATGGACAAGGCTGTAACAGGTCTGACCTCATCAATGGGTTAAAAAGCAGAGCACACTTCCCATGGTTATTGGATTATCCCTGGTTGGACTCGTGTGGGCAAAGGGCAGGACATTCCTCATCAGGTGTCTTCTGCTGCAACCAAGAAAATCTGATTAGTCCATATGTATCCCCCAAAAAACCTCCTTGCTGAGAGGGAGGTAGAAGACTTTGGGAGATGAGAGCCCTTACCCTGCATACTCTGGTTTCCAGGAAAGCTTGTCTTCACTGCAGTAATGTTTGCTTGACTAGAGACCTAAGAACTCACTGCACCTCTTAACACCATAGCTCTGCAGGTCAGGCTTCTCCCTGGCATTATAGGTTTTCCTACCATATCATGCAGACAGTGTCTTTCTTTTCTTCTGTAATAATTGGGAAAACTGGCAGTGGTGGGTCTGTCAAAAAAGGAGATCAACTTCATATTCCCCACCCCAACCCACTGCTGATTTGAGAAGTGTTTACACCTGGCAAGATTAATATCACCAGCTATTTGAAGACTTTACTGAAGTCTCTCATTTCACTGCTCGCTCAGGATGCTCAGGAAGATTAGAGTGCTTGCTGATGGCTTTGCAAACTGCTCCAGTGGACATGGAGTAAATATTTTAGGAAGTGCAGTTGCAAAACACTCCAAATCCAGCCCTTTCAATGACAAGCCTTACCTAACCAGCCCAGTCAGAAGGGGAAATACCAAACCCTTGACCACAAATCCTCCTTGTTATGCTTTTAAGAAAGACTAGAGTCATGCTTGGATACCTCACAGCCGCACACCCCGATTTGCTGGTGTTTTCTGTACTGTGCCTCTGGACAAAATTGGGCAAACACAAGGTTAGAAGTTGGGTGTGGACCTGGTCCTCTACCCATATGCTTGGTGTCAGCTTGGAATTGATCATTCTTGGATGCTGGAGACTTTCACTTTAAGTGAAAATATTTATGCTTCTTGTTCCTTCTGATTATTGGAGACTTTCTAATTAATGGCAGGTTTTGTGAATTAATCATGTGTACATTAAATGAGCTACTATCCAACCAGCTTCATATTTCTACCCAGCAGCCATGATATTCAGGGTAGACCAGAAGGGATGGATATCCCACTGCAATTCTGGTTTTCATTCAGGATCTGGGTTGTAAGTATGGAAGGTTTCCTGAGAGTACCACATGTCCCAGTTGTTACCTGCCTAACTGATTCTGAGCCCTGTACTCAAACTAAAGCTTTCAAATCTTAATTTACTATGGACTGTCTTAATAGCAAAGCTAGTAGAGACTTTGCCATTGAGGCCAAAGCTCTGGGCAGAAAGTCAGAGAAGACAACCCTCAAGAACAGCAGGCAGTTTCTAGGCTATGGGAAGCTAATACAGTATTGCCTGTTAGCCCAGGGGAGATCCCATCCCTATGTTTCTTCCATGCTTTCTCAATGGGATTCAAATATGGCAGAGATATCACTTTAAACATTCTGAAGGAAATCCGGCTGCACCCTCAGCATCTCACAGGTGAAAAGATGGGTTACATAGTCTAGCTCTGAGGTCTGAATCAGAGGGAGCACTGCTGAGTAAAATGACCTGACTTGGTGTTCTGTGTCTCCCCAAGTCAGCTCTGCCTATTTCTTTTCACATCTATCACTTCAAGCGCACACACACTAATGATACTGGTAATGGCAAGAATTTTATGCTCATTTTATATTTATCTCTGTTTCCTTGGCTTCTGTCCAGTCTGAAAAGTCCCAATAAAATAAAATAAAAAGAAAAGCTGTTGTGTCTGAACTGATTATAGGCCATCAGACTTGGCATCCCTTTCAAATTATGACCGGTCTTCAGAGATGGACAGATCTGTGCTCCTGTCTGACGCTGATGGGTCACGCATTCCTACAAGAGAAAACAGGGGGAGGGCAGGCTCTGAAGCTTGCTTTTTTTAACTTGGGTGAAGGGGACATTTTCTAAATGGGATTTTATTACAGTGACACTTCTGAGTGTGAATCACCCCATTTATGTGATATTTCCAGCAGCTCCACCAATTATGGCCACCTTTGCCATGAAGAACAAGGAAATTAACAGCAGCTAATGGACTGACAAAGCTTTCAGTGCCAAGTCGCTAGCATATGACAAGGCAGATCAGTCCCCGCCTGCCTCTTTTCTTATTTTCTTCACTGTCAGATATTTATTGTAATAGTTGAAAGGCAGCATTTAGCTAGCGTAGCACTTTCTATTTAAGGTACTGTGCAGAACAGGCCATTCCACAGATAAAGGGAAAAGTATGTTTGAGGATGATATTGGGACTGAAATGGAAATTGCCTTAAATTGGGTTGGCGAGCATCCTTATTATTCATTGGGATGATTTAAGTACCTCTTTTAGAAAAGAGAAAAAAGAGTAAAGGTGTGTGTAGGGGGGGAAATATTCCAGAACTGGAACTGTTCTCTGCTCACTCATTAAATAAATTCATAACCCAACAATGCCTCAAGGGAGTCTTCCTCGCAGCAAACTGCAGCCCAGCCAGGCTGCAGAAGGACTCGAGGGGTGGTCTGTCTGGGAGAAGGTCCATTTGAATCAGCTTTTTAGAGGGCTTCTGCAGAGAACATCCTTCGGGGGGGTTATTTGTTGAATTTGAGGGCTGGTAATGGCTAAGGGAGAGATCGTGTCCTTTGCCTCAACCTCTTTGGGCAACTGCTCCAAGAGGCAGGAGAACTGTCTGGTGTAGGACTCATGTGGGACTATCCTGTATCTATGAGGATATAGCAGGCTCTAAAGTATTGTGTGATTCACTTTTGTGGAGCAATTTGTAAGCTGCATAGGAAGCTATTAAAAGTATGTGCAGCCCAGGATGAAGTATCCTGGGGTGATCAATCTCTCAGCTCGCTGCAGGGCTCCCGAGAGGTGAACATATCCTTCCCCTTTCCAGTCATTGCCAATGCTTCCATGGTGGGTGCTTCAGGATTTTCATGGCAATACCAGAAAGGACTATTAGAGCAGACACTGGCTTCTTGCATGGTCTGGATTGTTGGGTGACTCCACAACAAATCTTTGATGGCATTGGACTCCTAAACACTGGCATCTCATGACCCTATTTAGAACTGAAGATTCCTAAAGTGCTTTTTCAGTTTTACATGCCAGAATTACATGTCACGCTTTTGAATTACAACTAGTTTGGAGAAGTATGTTATTGCTGGTGCTGTGGGGCAGGGATGCTGTCCCAGTATTCAGAGCAGAAAATGAGGAACCACAGTATCTAACTGCAAATGAGCAAGGACTGTGCTTATCAGAGTGTAATTACCCTGATCTGTGACCTTGAGGGAGCTGAGGCTCTGATAAGAAGCCCCTGGGAAGGGTACTCTCCTGTCAGACTGAGAACATGCACAGAGATTAGCTTCTGCTGTTACCCTAGTTTCTCCTTAATTTCTTGCTCCTTTTTTTCTTTTTTTTTTCTACAGAAAAAGCTTTGTGAGGTTTTTGCCTTTTAAAGCTTCTTGGGCAGCAGTCTGAAGAAAATCACTTTCACATCTTTCTTCTGCCAGGGTCTCGGACATTTCTGCGTTCCTCTTCGATGAACTGTGAGCAGGTGTAGTGTCCTAGTGCACCTGTGGTGGTCTGCTCATGACAAAGCTCTGTAGTTCAGTATAGTCGTGTTCCATCAGCCATTAGCTCTGCAGCCTGAGCATCACTTGGTGGGCTGATGGTATTTAGGGGCCTGAACACATGGTGTATGAATAGCACTGAAGGCAAAAATGAGATGATGGTTTCCCCTTGGCCTTGTGCATCTTCACACCCTGCTGACAGCCCTTTAATGGTTTAGTTCAGACAGAGATTTAACCCTACCCTCTCCGTGTCCAAGTAAAACCAGATACAGCACTTGCACTCCAAGCCGTACAAGATGCTTCCTCTGCTGCCCAGCTTCTCTACAGCAAACTAGAGCTGCATCCCATCTAAGCTATAACATTTAACACTTTAAATAACCCCTTCCAACTCAAAGTTCCCTACAAACTATATCCTGTCAGTCCCAGAAAGAAGGACTTGAACAGTGCAGAGCAGAGGCAGTGTCTATGCTGAGCAAGGAGTGTGCCCCTACCTGTTGAGCACAAAACAGTTGATGTGAAGGGCCAGTGTCCATGCCATTATCATTAAGGGGAATTACTTTAGGCTACCTCTGGTCTGGTCCAAAGGCCTGACTGTTAATTAGTGTTCACAGTGCATTAGGAGCATGCCTCATCCAAAAGTAATTGAGTTCATGTGCTCCAAGCCTGCTTCACCATGGGAGCCGAAGAGGGAGATTTGGTATTCAAAAGTACACTTTTTTTGGTCTGAACCAAAGAGCTGCTGTAGGTGCAGGCACATTGGCAATGTATAATTGCCTGAAACTGCAGAGCAAATTTTGACAGAGCTATGAACAGGACGAGGCAGTTTGGTCTTTTGCTTTTCTCTCTCAACTGATGGATAATACTCAATACATCCCCAGAACAGACAGTACTTCATCTTCTTGTATGTTCCCTTCCAATTGTATCTAAAACATCTAAATGTCCAATTGGGTCTAAAGAAAATTAATTGTATGATATGGCCCCATGATGGGGGACTGGAGATGAGTTAGGAAAAAGCTGTTGGCTTTCCATATAAATAAAAATATATACACTGTATCAAGGGAAATAAAAAACCTTCCATTGCAGTTTTTACTGGGAAGGTCATTTATAAGCATTTGTCAGAGGATTACTTCTTTTTTTGAGTCTGGAAACTGTTCATTATAGAGAAATGCTATAAAAAGTATTGGACCTGAGACATATCCAGATACCTCTGAAGTAGAGTAAAAAATCAAGTCCATAATTTCAACTTTGAAATGAGAGTATATGGATGGGGTCCTGGATCTTCCTATTGTTGTAACATATGGTGTTGCCCAAAAAGAACTCAAGTTACTGGAAAAAGAATTAGCAAGTATATCACAAGAAGCTGTGCAGAACTGCTTTTTTGTGTGTGTATTTCTTCTAGCATTTCTGACTATGTGGAAACCACATGGGTACAATTCAGTTTCAAATAAGCATGCCTGCTAACCATATATAAACCAACAAAGCCTAGATACAGATGTACACGGCTCTCAGAAGTTGGCTTCTGTATTAGGAAACAGATGTGTTCCTCATAGGCTTCCAGGGTTATTTAAATATCCAATGCCACTCTATTACTGATAGCCCTGACATGGTTATTTTACACTACTCTATTGCTTCTCTAAAATGCTAATTACAGTGCTGTGCCCTCCCGCATTAAGATCAGCATTTACATGTTATTTCCAACAGGATAGCAATTTAATATCCCGTTGGGGCAGTTCCAGAAGGGTTATTCTAGGAAAGGAGAGGGCAGAAGTTTATCCTTTCTTACCTGCATGACCTTGTGTATGTGGCTTCAGTTACACTTAATTGCCTAAATTTCCCAAAGGCTAGCACTGATTTGCTCCAAGGATCCTGCATTCATTTACAGAAAGCTTCTGGAAAGTTGAAACCAGAGGAAACTCTTTCCACAAAGACTGTGTCTGCATTTGGGGCCCTCAGCTGAGGGGACCCTTCCTTTCTGTGGGCTTCACGCTCATGGGGAACAAGCTCCGAGCTGCTTCCTTGAGGGCTATTTATCAGTCTCGAGAGACTCAATTGCTTTAGGGCCTCGGGGAGCCTCTCTCCTTGCTCTGAGGTCTGTGTGCAGAGCTCTAGGGATGTAGTGTTGTCAAGCCAACGCGTGCCCTGGGGGTCCTGAGCTCCTCCTGGCTGCTGCCGGGCTGAGAGTGATGCCATGAGTGGTGTGCTGGCTGCTCTCAGACCCACTCGGAATGCCAATTGACAGTGTCCTGGTAAATCTCAAACCAAAACTGCAACTTTCATTCTGCTGCTAATTGTTTGGAGTTCTTTGAACTCACGTCTGTGGATGGCACTTAAAACTGCCTCTGCCTGGTACACCTCATAAACAGATGGAGCGTTTGTTGACGTTTCTGTGACAGCTTGAAAACTTGTCTCCTACCTCTGAGCTGAGCCCTTTCTGCCTTGTCCTCCATCTGCCATCTCATTTTAAAACTAGCAGAACAACTCGAGTGAAGCAATTCCGACTTTTTCCATCTGTGCACAGTTAATTAAGAGGGTAATGAGAGCTCTGAATGAACAAGCCCTGCATTAATTCAAGATATGATTAAGGGAAACATCCGAAAATGAAAAAATATATATGTGCCTACATACATACATTTTTAAAAAAGTCTGAGTCCCTTTTGTCTGTCCCTGTATTTGCCAGTATTATGGCTGTGGATGATTAAAAAAATAAGAAAGATGACTATGGAAAATTGAGTCCATATTCTGAACATGAAATCTGTGCATAGGCAGCTCAAAGGTGTAGGGACCATTGTAGCTGAGCTCTGAGTGTTGGGTTCCCCTCTTGTCATGCCTCTGTGTGTGAAGGTGGGTGCTTGATCATGGGAGAAGAAAACAGTTTGCTCCTTCTTTGGGTTTGAAAGGTGAGCTACAGAACCAGAGGCACAAGTCAAAGAAGTACCCCAGCTGAAGTTAATTTAAAACACATGCTCCTCCATGATATTTGCCTTTTGTGGCCATCTCTGTGTGTCTTTCCAGCCAGGCAATATGTGATCATGTAGTCTACCTTGGGAAATTTTACAAGCAGCCAAGCCTGTCTCAGCAGTTCCTCAATTAGTAATTCCAGCCTAGGCTGGAAAAGGGGGGGGATTGTCTAATCTTGCTCTGGTTGGACTGAAGGGGCAGGAAGAAGCACAGTCAGGGGGACCCCAGAGTATGAATCATACAGGGAGGGAAGCAATCTCTGGTCTTGCAGAGTTTAAAATCGGGAGGAGCTCAGGGTTTGAGGGATGACAGGGCTGTGACAATGCAGAGAGTGAGAGGGGACAGGCGAGAAAGCGGGTCATGAAGGCTTCAGAGTGTGAGGAAGAGGAGAGGGCTGCAGAGCAAAGCAGCAGCTGATGGAGAATACCAGCTTTTCCTCTGTATCTCCTTGCTTCCTCCAGTTTAATAGCTTGAATTTTGCTTTACTGGGGGTGGAAAAATGAGTGGCACTGAAGAGGCTGAGTGAAATCCTGTTTGGGTTTTTTCCCCGCCTTGGTTTCCTGCAGCAGCAGGAAACACAGAAAATATTTCTAAACAAAGCCTGAAATTGGCTGTTTGCATTTTGCCTGTGAAATTTCCTGCGGCTCACAAATTGGACTCTCATCCCTTCGCTGCCGGGGAACGCAGACGCGTTAGCAGCGACTCGGCAGAAATCTCAGATGCAGCCAGCAGAAAGGGGCTCAGTTTCACCTGCTAACAGCTTTATTAATTTTAAAAAAAGTTTTTTTCTGGGACTCCCGGTGCTTGCTCCTTGAGAAGCCTGACAGATGCCATCGAGAATAACCCTTTCAAGCCTGCCCTGCGTGCTGTTTGCCAACGGAGGGTTTGCTCAGCAGCTTGGGAGATGGTGGATTTGAAGAGCTGGTGGCATTTACACAGGGATCCCAAGGAGACAGCCAGGGCGAAGTGTCCCAGACCCAATGATTACACAGAGGAATGCAGGGTAGGACACAAGCCATTACAATATGTATTCTTTCTTATTTCTAAAGGATTTCCAGAGCACTGTAGGAAACAGGGCTGGAAGGAAAATCAAGATATAATCCCCTACCCCAAAGGAACATCAGAATTGTCACTCCTGTCAGGCATTTGTCTAATCTGTACTCAAAACCTCCCAGAGCAGGGATTTCACACCCTCCTTGGGCCATCTTTTCTGGTGCTTAACTACCCTTGCTGTTAGAAAGTTTATCTTAACATCTAGTCTGAATCTCCTTGGCTGTAATTTAAGTCCATTACTCCTTGTTCTACGCGACACGGAGACCAAATTTATTCTCTTTTCTGCACAACTGTTTCCGAAAACAGATATCATCCAAAAGATGTATGTTTAGCCTGGAATCTGCAAGGAGGAGCAGGGCACACGAACACTTGCTCCAAAGCTTATCTGTGACACTCTCACATGTCAGGGCTCTCCTTGTTCCTCAAGGTGGTCAATATTTGTACCCCCCCACCAGAACTGGGCTGATGTTTGCACTGGTTTGGTGAGGCTGACTGGCACAGCGTGACCCAGAATTGGAAAGGGGATACCCCAGAGGAGTGGGGTATCACCCTGGGGCTTCAAAAGAAAACTCAGCTGTTATAGAGTAGGTATCCACACTGCCTGCAGTGTGACTTGGGTTTGATAAGCTGGCCTTTGGGGGCACCTCATCATTGTGTTGGTTTTTTGTTTTGTTTTGGGTTATGGGTGTGGTTTTGTTTGTTTGGGTGGTTTTTTGGGGTTTTTTGTTTGTTTTTTTAATGTGGTTGGACTCAATCTGAGAGGTCCCTTCCAACTACTAAGATTCTGTGATTAAGACTTATGCATTGGGACCGTCAGCAGTTGTACCTGGGAACAAGGACGTGAGGGTACCCAGAGCTGTTGCCTTACCCTCGTGATGCAAACGCCATTTGTGAGAAGATGCCAAATGTAACAGTATCCTGAGATGGTGTACTCCTTTGGTGCTGAATGTGTGCAAGCTGCATAGACAGTACACACCAGGCGAAATGGAATTTGTAGTCTGAAGGGCTCTTTATTACGTTATTGAAGACCTAAAACTAAATAATCACATAATTATCTGTGTGTGTGTATACATACGTAGGCCAAGTAACAAACTCCAGGGTTCTGCTACCTAGAAGTCCTAGACAAAATCTCTGCTTAGTCAGACCAAACACAGGAAGGTGATGAGCCTGTCCAGCCTCCTGGGTTTATATACACAGGTACAGGTCAACAGTGCTCCAAACACAGCAAATTCCCGGGCCACCTGAATTCCCAACGCAGGAGACAGTCTGTCCCACTGATCAGAGCTTCAGTCAGACTTCAGTAGGTCTAATTTTAAGGGAGATAAATCTTTACCAACGGATCTCTTTTTTTCCACTGCAGTGTGTGCCCTGCTCTGGGATCAGAACTTCCACCAGGAACTGCTTCAGTGAAACTTCCCAGCTGAGTTCTCAACGTTCGAGAAATATCTTTCATAAGGCTTCTGCTTAACGTTCAAACTTCTGGAGGGTTAATCTCATTGCATTTGAACAATGAAATGGACAAGTAGGTTTTGGTCAAATCTGAAGAAAATGAAATTCCTCCCCAGGCTGGGAATTTGTTACAAGCTTCTATTAAAAAAAAAAAAAAAATCCCCTACCTTTACCAACTAAGTCTGAAACTCCTTGAAATAAGGGCTAGTAATGGAAGTGCTGACAGTAGCTTAACTAGAGCAGCGTGAAAGGAGTGATATAATAGTTTATTTCAGGTAATGCCATGGTGATTTTTAATTTACATAATGTCAAAAATGCAATATGTGAACTTTCTGAAAGCAAAAAAGTGGTGATAAAAACATCTATTTATTCCTCCTGCCTCCTTCCAGAAATGAGAGAATGAACAAAGCCACAAGGAAAAACCTCAAGGCCATGGTATTTGCATGAAGCATGCTACACATAATGTACCCTAGAAGTGTTTGAAAGAGAAGCTGACCCCGTATACTTACTCTTGTCTCAAATCATTTGCTAGTTTAATAGCTTAACATTTGCAAAATGATGTTTCTTTTCCCTTCCTAGCATTAAAATATAACTCGTATACAGTGAATGAGAGTGATCTGTGGAGGACTTCCAGGTCCCAAAGTCAATTCTCATCACGGTTCAGCATGTCCTCGCTGAGGGCGCACAAAGCGGAGGGGCCTGTGGGGTCCGAGAGCTCTACTAGAGTTTGGGGGTTTGTATGTTTGGGGGAGTTTAGGGACTTAAAAAAAAAAAAACAAAAACAAAAAAAAACCTGGGTTTTTTTTGAGGATAAATGGTCCTCCTTCCTGGAACAAGGCATCCAAGTGGTGTTCTCCAGTCCCCAGCTGAGCTGCTAGGATGAGGTCTGGGTCTAACCTCTTCTGGCCATGGACAGTACAGAGTTTGCCCTGGGAGCTCAGGCATGCCACGTGCATGAAGGCTTTGCTCAAAGAAAGTCCAGTATATTACAGAGTAACTGTTTAACTCTTATTTTAGAAAAAAAAAATCAGTTTTGTGTAACCAGTACACTAAAATCACAGTGCAGAGTTCCTGATATTGAACCAGTTTCAGTGTCTTCTGTGACTGGTGTTAACTTCTATGGCCCCTTCTGTTAGCAAAGCCCCATCATACACTGCTTGCTTATAGATTATTTTATTAATTTTCTCTAGGAAATAAGGCCTAAAGATCACAATGGCAGGTGTTGTGCCAAATGCAGAAGGAGCATGTCCTGAAGACTTTGCATAGGGGGGAAAATAGGAAATGTGGGAAAAGGAGGTGATGTGTGTCACCAGCATCTCACAGGAGCAATGTAGAGGTCTTCCAGTTGGTATCAAGTTCTCAAAACAGAATTTTTAGCAGATTTTCAGCGCGTCAAGTCCTTGCGCTAGCCCTCTGCACAAAGGGTAAACTCCAGTCTGGGCTATTAACACAACCCAGTGTGACACAATAGAGCTCGCAGCCACTAAAGCAGCCTTGTGTGACAAAAAATTTCTGAGAGAAGCTAATAGAAATACTGCATGATAAAAGAATCCACTGAGTAAGAGAATCCCTTGTGACAATATTATACTTTTGAATACCATTCATACAAATAAAACAAATAGAAGTCAATTGTAAGGTCCAAGACACCATAAAATATGAGTTTGGATAGAGACACTTAGAAGGAAAATTTGCTTTAAATCTGTGTAACCACCTTGGAGCCTCACACATTTACAGTTTTAATCTAGCACATTAGTGAGATTAGTACATGGCTTTTTTGCAATTAAACTGCATATTTTATCACTTCTTCTACTTTCATGCTATATAAACTTCCAGGAAATTACAGGCCTATAAAATGTTGCCAGAGCCCTGCCACTGTGGGAGACAGAAGAACAGAGAGACAGAAGCAGTGTGGGCTGCTGCTTCCTTTTTTCCCTAATTGTGTCATTAGTCAATAAAACCAACCCTTTGTAGAGGCAATTGTAGGCTTAGGATAGATGCACAGAGTGAAACTGTCAGCTCGTGTTCCTGCAGAGAGCTCTGTACCTGTGGTCCCAAATGCTTTCCAAAGAAGGTGCAGATCGAGTCTCCTGTTTGAAGAGGAAATGGAGATGGCAATGGAGGGGCATTGACCCAATGGAGGACCTATTGGCTACATCCTCTGCTTTGATGTTAGGCTGGGTCACTATCTGAGGCAGGAGAACTTTCTGTTCCTCAACTCTTATGCTTGCTGAGTGCTAAAATGTTCTTCCCCTTTCTACCAATATCCTCACATGGCCATTTCTCCCTCTCTTCCTGTGCTGGGCATCAGTTTATCCGGACACGTCTTCTGTTATAGTTCTTAGGGTTTGAGAAATCTGCGCCTCAGTCAGATCAGCTGCAGCTCAGCCTTTCCTGCTTGGACTGCAGAGCAGGTGAATGTCTTTGTTCCCCGTTTTGCACCAGGCAATGATGTTTTGGAGGGTGCAGGAGTTCAGGCACGTCCCCAGGTCAGCCTTGCTCCGGTCATTAACTCTGAGTGTCGTGTTGGAGCACACAACTGTGTGTGCTCCAGAGAGAAGAGCAGCCCCGGGACTCACTCATCGTGTTGATCTGTGGGTCCTAAACTCCAGACACCGTGTCAGAGGCACCTTCCACCTCATCCAAAGCGCTTTCAGGCACGTAAGGGGGATTTGGGCAGTTCTACCAAGTCATACACTGTAAAAAGACAGTTAATGCTCTCAGCAGAAAAGGATGCAAACAGGAAAAGGGCAGATGCCAGCGTTTCCGGAGATCAAGGCACCTCTGTTGTAGAAAAACAAATAAATAAGAGCTGAGCTTTAGGCAAGGTCTGAGTAGCTTTAGAGTCAGTCTGGAATCTGATCCACTCAATCCAGTGCTGCTGATGCCTCCAGCATTGTAAACTCAGCTCCCTTAAATGTCACTTTGGAAGGTGAACAGATGGGAAGTGGAGCTAGAAATATATAATCATGTTATATTTCTTTTAAGAAAAATTCTTTTTTTTAAAAAAAGTTCTTCCTTGCAAGCCCTTATCTTTCCTGTATTTTCTTCCTCCCACTCTTTTAAAACTAACAGAATTCTGGTCTGGTGTACTTTAAGCAGATCGTTGTCAATTCAAGGCAACAGCTGAAAGAAAGACCCAACTTGATGAACGCTGGGCATTTCAGGGAGGTAACAGGCACATTTCACCAAGCTCAGTCAGCTGGACCTCCCAGTCCCTTCCCCAGTGCAACTTCTGAGGCTGCCCCTCTAGTGACCAGATCTCAGGTATGGTCATGTCTCTGACACAATCAGCAGCCTGGGAAGTGAGAGAGCACCAAGGAATGAAAGCAGGGCATTCCTCAGCAAAACAAAGAAGATTTGCTGAAGAATCTCCAAATAATGTGCAAAAATCTCTCTGTGTGCTTGTGTATGTAGCCAGGAGGGGGCTTGCTTTTAAAACTCCTGGCAAAGCTGTTGCATATAGATTATGAGCCTGCAGATTTTAGGAAATAATGGGCAGAACACAAAGACTCTTGCTTCCCAACACAGGCAATAACCAAATTCCTTCATCTTATCAAACTACATTTTGCAAAACTGACAAGTGATTTGGGATGCTAATGCTTCAACAAACCCACATGATATAGCCTAAAGAGAGTAGTTTCTCAAAGACAAACCTATTAAGCATGTTGAGCAGGAGCTCCTCCTCTTGTTCCCTGAGAACAGCAGTGGTGCCCCCTCCAAAACTCCTTGCAGAGCTGAGATCAGGCCCAACGGCTGCATTAGGTGCCTATATGGGAGAGAGAGGGAAGGATTGTGTTTCATGGTCAACATATCACAGCTCAGGGGTCACATCCTAGCTTTGACTTTGTACCATAGTTGCTCTTCTATGTCAAGATTTGCTATGCGAGTGCTTGCCTATGACACGAGTCTGGTACCCATTAAATTCTCATGCAACCAGAGCCGTGCTCCTTTCTGCAAACAGCAGAGCTGTGAAAAGCCTTGGGAGCAGAGAAGAGCAAATGTCTCTGAGTTCACACACCTCCTGTGTAGCAGCCCACATCCCAACTAGCGTGCTGACACTGCTCGGTGCAAAGAGAGGAAAAGACACACTAGGTAGATGTAAAACCAACATCCTTAAGTATCTTTTAGGTATTTAACTCCTGCTACTTTTTTCTGGGACAAGGGCTGTCCTGTGTACCAAGTTAGCACTGCAAAGTCCTGCTCTGTATCTGTGTCCTAAGCTGGCACTGCTGCAGGACACCAGTAAATTACCAGTGGTGGAAGATTTGAGAGCCCTGCAGTGATGTTAATGATGTTTATTTCCTTTCTGCTTTGTGAATACAGGCTGTTGGACATTTCAAAGGATCTGGTGGAAATACTTCCCACCGTCCATTTGAATAGAAAACCCAAACCCTTCCACCCTGGGATAAATCACAGATTTACCCTCTTGTGATTCCCAAGTTGTCCAGATCCTCTTATCTCATGTCACTGAAGCTCCTTGGGGGAGAGCATTGGAGAGGGGAATAAGTAAATAACTTCATTTGTAGAGTCCAGTCTCATCTGCAGTCTCCTCTCTCATCACACTCTCATCTCCTGCAAACCCACCTGTGTTCAGAAAACTTAGTTCTCTGGAGGGGCTGGTTTTGGGGAAGGTTGGGGTGGTTGGTTTTTGCTGGTTCTTTTTTTTTCTTTTTCCCACTGATTTGTGTCTCCAGAGAAATGAGTAAAGCATTACAGATGAACGTGGTGTAGAAGAAAGAACATATGCTGTACATGCATTTAAATAGCATTTATCTTACTTTTCACTGACGTAGTGGTGAAATATGTTCTCTTTGCTTTCAAATTTTAGGGACGAACAGATGGTAGAAAGCTTAGTTTTGGGTATTATGTCCATCAAAATAACCTGTATTGCAAGTACCTCTTACTATAATTGGGGATTTTAGCTGCAGGAGAATCTGGGCTCTAGGAAAAGTCCCTTGCAGAAGTAGTATGCAAAAAAAAAAAGAGCTGGATATTGTCCTGTGTATATTTTTTTCCCCAAAAATACAGTTCTTCAATGGTGTGATAAGAAATGCACCTTTTTGGCCCTGCTTTTGCTATGGATGGAGTGAAGCCTGAAGAAGTCAGTCTTTGATCTGACTCTTGCCTCTCCCCATCCCCAGATGCTCTAGCTTACCTCCAAATGTATTCAGTCAGCACTGTGGGATGTATGAAAGGAGAAAAGAAAAGATTTGCTAAAGTTTCTCTTCAAAAAGAAAAGCCCAACAGGCCCAAGAGTGTCTCACCTGCTTTATCAGTGTTTGGATATTCCTAAAAATTCTGAATTCCCAGTATAAAATGAGTTTGGGTGCATGTTCTGCCCCAACTGCCCTGCCCTGGATGATACATGTTGTACCAAACCTGTAGGAAGGCGAGGAGAAAAATCAGTCAAAGACTGCAAAGTAAGCCCAATCCTTTGCTTAAAGCACTGCAGAAAGGGAAAACTTGCCCCTGGAATGAAATAAGCTTTTGGGGAGGAGGATCGTGTAAAAAATATATGTTTATACCATATCCAGCATGATGGGAAGCTCGTCTGATGTGTGCCTCTAGAAAGGAAATGCTTATGTACTGCTGTGTTTGTATAGACATGTGAATGATCTCATTATGGCTTTATATATAGACAGACAAATTCTGAAATATTCAAAAGCTGTCTTGCACAATTTTAGAGGATTTTAGTTTTAGGGTATTTTTTTTTCCTCTGGGTTTTTTTTTTTTTTGGACTTAGTATTTTGTTGTTGTGGGTTTTGTTTTGGTTTTGGCTCTGATCTGCCTGTTCTGCTCCTCAGCACTTTTCGTGGTTCAGTGACTCAATTTCTAATCTCTTTGGTCAGTGTGTGTTTTGCATGAATTTAATACCTGGTCAGCATTATCCCAGCTTCGTGGAGGAGGGTCTCTTGCGCTGCCATTTCATTCCTGCAGCTCAGATTCAGGTTAGTTAATTGCGCAGAGGGGATCTTCTAGCAATGTGTTTAGGGACTTAAAAAAAATAAAATCAAAAATCCCCAAAGGGAAATGTATAATTCCAGCCACCTTGCTGGAAGGGTGCCCAACGCAGCAGCAGCAGCATTTAAAAAGTCACCATTTGCCAGTAATAGCTGCCGAGTGGCAACAGCGGTTTGGTCTTTTCTCCCTGTGCTTAGAAAAAGAAATAACTGCCTCAAGGTTGCTGAAAAATAATTATGGGAAACATACTTCAGACACATCCCTCATTTTTAGAGTTGTCAATCATTTTAGTCCCAAAATTACAATGTACAATCAATGTCCCTTCCATTATTTTTCCTTCAGGATTGTTTACCTCAGAACTAAAAAAATAATAATATAAAAAAAAAGGGGTGGGTAGAGCTATCTGCATGCAGAGAAAGAATCCAACCATATTTTATTTACCTACATAAATAATTCTTTTATTTGGTGGAGACTGTATCTCACATTTGGGCCCTGTCAGACTGAGAGCTATCATTCTGATTTTATTTATCTACATACACTGAAGTGTGTATTTGTTTAAATTAAAACTGGGGGCTCAGAGCCCCATCAAATGTTTAAACATGAGCACGGTTACAAATTGTCTGGTGTGTATTTACCACGGCCCCCTGCTGCTTGCTACGAAGTTACTTAATTGTGCTCGTTTGCATCATCTGTTCTATAATGCTAACAGCGGTTTATTCTCGTAGTCGGAGCCTATGGTTTTGCATAAGGAGGAGGAGGTTATTCTTTGTCTGTGCTGGAACAGGTTCAAAATGCCGGCTTTGAACTTTTTTTCTTTTCAAAAGAAGGGACCGTATCTCTGCAACCTTTTTATAATTAAATACTCAAAATGTTTTGGTGGGGATTTTCTTTTTCCCAGAAAAAATGCAGAAAATTCTGAAACAAAATGGAGAATCATCAAATCTCATTACACAAAAGAAATGGTATTGGTTTTCATCCTTTTTTTTTTTCCCTGCTGTGGTTGTGACATTATAAATAGCTGTTTTAATCCAGGGTGCTGCCTCTTCCTGGTGTTTTGGGTGGCTATAAATGATACTGCACCAGATTTAATCTCCTTTAAGGATAATAACATTTAAGGGGGAGAGGGCAGGAACTACACTGCAGGATTTAGCTTCTCTAAGTAAGGAGAGCATTACATGGGTGCCCAGTTTATTCGTGCCTGGCCAGAAGGCAAGGACACCAGCTTCTAGAGATTCCCTGGACCCAGAAATGTCATTAATTAGACCAAGGAGGAAACATGTTTTTGAGCTTTGTGTGATATACATACGTCTACATGACACTCAACAAACAACGTGACCATCCTGCTAGTCAAGTCACAAAATTCAGAGCAGTTTGGCTCAGATTTGGCTGCGTGCGCTCGCGCCAGCAAAAGGCTCTCACCAAGCGCAGCACCTCCTTCAAAAACACACGGGTCAAGCACCCTGTGATGTATGTTCAAAGGATAGAAGGATAAAAGCTGAAGCTGTTTACAGAAGTCTTTGGCAGTCAGATTAAAAATTCAGGGAAACTGTAACGTGCTTCCAAGTTCTAATCCCCATCCACGCTGGATTTGCTGGTTTGGAGCGCACGCAGCTCGGCTCGCATTCAAGCAAATCCACGCTCACTCTGTGGGTGGAAATAGAGTGCACTTTGCTTCGTTTTGGTAGGAGGACACATTCATTAATTGAGATTCTTCCTCTGGAAAAAATGCAGCGTAGGACCTAAACTTCAAAGGTAACACTGGAGGATGCAAGGGTGTAAAAAAAACCAAACCAAGAGCCCCTTTGCTGGCTGGTTGGTCTCGGGCACAGAGACATGGCCCAGGCAGGGACTTCCCTCTGACAGTCTCCCACCTACAAGACATCTGCATTAAAGCGTCCATCTCTTTGTGTCTAGTAGTCTCCAAATTAGTTTTTCTCCTTTATCAGTTTGTTGTAGACGACAACAGCAAGCTGGCCCCAGGTGTGTCACCCCAGCAAACACAGTCACGATAAGGTCCAAACATGCCTTTATACCTCCATACACACACACAGATCTACACGTGACTGCACAAGACCTTCCACAAGTACCTGGAGATGTTTACCAGCTCCCAGCTGATAGCCAGACCTCTGCCACCTCCCGAAATCCACCTCTCCCTCCCTCCCTCCTGTGCGCAGGGGTGGCTGGGCAGTCACAGCCTTTATTGTTCAGCTCCTCTTAACTCAAGCTCCACTATGACCTTTCGACCTGTAATTTTTGGAAGTGATTCAGCCTCTTTCTTTCCAGTCTCTGGAGGTTAAGGGTGGAGGTTACGGCTGTAAAGGGCTTTAGAGCAAACACAGCTTTGTGTAGTCTTTGTAAGCACATCGCTCGTCGTAGCAGAAATAGGTTGGGGCAAGAATTCAGATGTGAAAGTCACAAAGCCTAAAGTGCACATATTCCCTACCCTGCTTCACGGAAATTATACTCTTTCCCATTTTCTGAGAATAAAAGAACACTGGACACAGGAGCTCTCACTACTGCCCATCGGTAGAGGCGTGTGCTGTGTTACCCCATTACTGCCTTTCCATCCAACCTTTGGGATAAGCAGAATTTTATCCAAATATTTTTGGATGTGTTTTGCAAGAAGGACAAGAGTTATTAGTTATGTCTGGAAGAAATGGGGATTGCAGTGAAAACACGCCTGTCACAGGTTCACAGATCAAGTGTGTCCCTCTAAGAAATGATACAAACATTTCCCTACTGGCAAACCAGATTTTAAGCCTAAAAGAGGTGACATTGTTCCTTTAAAGAATTCTTATCACTTTCTTTACCTTGAAACATCTTAAAACCCTTCTCCTTAACAATTCCAACTGCATAACTTCGACATGTCAAGGTTATCTATAATTTCTTCATTTCCTTTCAGAAGGGCTTCCTACCTACACACTACATCATGCATCTTTTATTACCACCTTAACGTATTTATAAAATATTGATAATTCATTCCAAATGGCTTTGCAAATGAAGCCATGTGGCATGGTATTCCCTTCAATTAGCAGCATGTTCATCTGTTTACTGAAATGACCCCGTAGTCAGAAGCTGGTCCCGAAAATGAACCTTTAAAATAAGCTTTTGCATATTTTCAGTTCCTCTGCCAATTTTTGCCTGCAGTTATATTCGATGCACACCCCGAGTAATGTTTCCTCCACCCTGTGAAGCTGCTTTCAAATTACACTGCGCTAACTGGGGACAGAATGGGGTTACTGGAGCTACTCTGGGTTTTTTTCTGGAGTAGCAGAGCCCCGGGTAGATTCACCGGAGCCTTGAATTGCGGTAACCGAGAGCAGCAGGGGGTCACTCTGGACTTGTTCTGGAGAACTGAAGGCAGGGTAAGGTGGGCCTCCATTGACACCAGCAGTGTTGAGTTTTGAATTGAGCACCCGATGGGTAAATTAACACCTGGAATTAATTTAGCATCGCGCTTGCTAATGAGAAAATAGAAATGCTAGTTTATAAAACAAAGAAACGCACAATTCAGGGGGAAGACTAAGTGATAAGGAGGGCTTGTTGAAAGACTCAACTGCAACCTCCTTCATAAGGCAAGTTTGTTGTTAAATTTAATGGGCTATAGGTGTTGATTGGTAGAGTCGTAAAATGAACTGTTAATTTGCTATTCTAAGAGTGGAGAAGCTAAATTATGCAAATTGCTTTTAAAACTAGTCTGTTCCCAGCATACAGTGTAACAAGGTAACGCGGCCCTTTCCACACCATTATTTTTAGGGCTCTTCCCCGTTGCCATCACTGGTGAATCTTAACTCTTTGAAGTGCTGCAGGGCTTTGATTCCCTCTGATCCTCGCTCTCACCGATGCAGCTCCATCAGGTGCCGCCGGGCTGTGTCAGCTCAGAAAGGGGCTCCCTCTTGTCACCTGCGTTTGAGCACAGACAGGAGAGAGATTTTTAAACTTGACAGCCCAAAAGAGGCGGTGACACTCCTCACTTCCAGAGTGACATGCAGGGAGAGAGCCCGCGCCGGGAAACCCTTGGTGAACAGGCAGCTTCACGCAGGCTGCTTCACGGCGGCACTCGCATCGCTCAAAGCCGAGACGGGGAAAGGTGTCAGCCTTTACACTTTATGAAGAATGAGATGTATCCCACCAGATCTGGTGTTTCCAATGCAGCTGTGAAAATGTCAGCCCCGGTAAACTCAAAATGTGCACCTGAGCAGAGGAAACACAGCCCATTAGAATCAGAGTACACCAGGCAACAGGTAGAGCATTTGCTGAGCATGATATATAAATATATAAATAACAAGCGTGCGCTGTGAAAGCACAAAGAGCTGTCTCTCTGCTGAAACATCTCAGATCTGATGTGTGAATTGTCCTGGGATTTTCGTGCCACGGACGTGGTGTTGGCACCAACCACAGCACTGCAAACTTAGAAATTCTGTTCACTATGATATCAGATCTGTTCCTGCTCAGAGAAGGGATCAGTGAACCACATTTCTGTTGGGTCAACCAGAGTTCATCCTGAGGCTACCTTCTACTTCATGGGAATGGTAAAGGTAGTATCCAGATCAACATCTTGGGCCTTCTTAGTTGGTGCCCTGGTAACTATGTGGTTCCTCACGTTACTCTAGTGGCCAAGTCCATACAGCAATTCCTCAACTTCCCAGGACCCTTACCAGTTTCTGGGACAAGTGTTGTAGAACCATGGGAGCACTATCTGACAGAGCCAGAGAGGTGGCACAGAGCAGAGACCTTGACGTTCACCTTCGTAATCTGCTTCATCCTCCAGAATGAATGCAGCAGGTCTCACAGCCCACGGCCACTGTCTCAGGGCTCTCTCCAGGCTCCCTGGTCACATTTTTGTGACTTCCTTTGGAACCATAAAGCTTAGAGCTATAATTTATTTCTTAAGACATGTGAACACCTACATTCTTAAGGGAGAAACTAGATATACCACATTGACTGCAGACTAGCTGTTTTCTAGCTGTTTCAAAGTAGAAGTCTTTGTAGGTTGGGGATTGCAGCATAGATGAAGACTTTTTCAATATCCATAAAAAATAACTTCCAAGTGAACAATATTTCTACCAAAGTGGTTTTTATTTTTTCTTTTCAGTGAGTTAGAGTAATTTGTGCTGGTAGGCGAGCAGAATTCTGCATCTAATATTGACACTGAGGAGAGGTATAAAAGCTATTACACCCAGTGCCAATAGCTTCTCTTTTCTAATCAAAACAATGTCAAATAAGTAAGAGAATAGGAATGAAATAAGCCAGTTCTTTCCAACTCACCCGTTCCTATAAACCAAGCAAGAAAGCGTGGTGGCATTTCAGATATTTGGAGCAACCAGCTATGAGGTCTTGCAAAACCCTGTGGTTTTCTTGTGTGTTGTTTGTTTGGGGTTTTTTATTATTGCTATTATCATACTCACAGCTGTTAAGTGAATTGCTGAGGAGGTTTCAGCTGAACATCCAGCAGAAACATGCCTAGGGCAAGAACAGGGTTTTATTTATTTAACTTCAGAAACAAGGAAGGGAGGAGGGAATCTCTCTCATACTGTCCTTCATCAGCCAAGCTTTGCGCATCTCTTTGTTCAGCCAACATCCATTCCCTTGGCGCATCAGTGCAAGACCCTCTGCCCTCCTGCCTTGTGCCCCTGGGGGCGAGGAGCTTCTGCCAAAACCCATCAGGCACTGCCGAGGGAGCAGCAGAGCCTTCCCTCTGCCCTGTGCAAGGAGAGGAGCTGCTCAGTTTGGAGGAGAGCAGTGGGCACGTACCCCCCAGCCCCTCAGCTCTGCTACAAAGAGCCGAGGGCTCGCAGCCCCCATCCTTGGCCCCTCGCTTTCCAAGGCATCTCCCACTGCCTTTGCAAGCTCTTCTCCATGAACCAGGCATCCCTCCCCAGCCCTGGCAGAGAGGTTTGTTTCCCAGACAGCGCTGGCGTTTCTCTCTGTGTTGGAGGGGGCAATCAGGCAGGGGAAGGGAGGAAGCCCCAGACACTGCTTCAGGAATACTTTAAAACAGAGGTTCCTAAATGATTTTATTTTTTTTTACAAAATACTGGTGAAGGAAAAAACTGAGCAGTTTCAGTCATAACCCAGCTCCGCTGTGTCATGCACGTTGCTGAGCAGAGACACTGGCAAACCCCTCCTCGTCCTTGGAAATGAGAGCTCAGACTGGGGAAGAGATGCTGGGCTGTTCAGGCAGTGGCTACACCAGAGGAAAAGGCACAGGAGATTTTTTGTTATTGTTATTTTCTTTTCCATATCAGTTACAAAGGATTTGTGTATGCAGTGTGGTAGATGACTCATTTCCAGTAGTTAAGACCAAAGCACCTAGAGCGCAGCCAGCCTTAGCATAAACTGCAGCTATCTCCATTGAGGCAAAGACTCTTTATATTGCTGAGAACCCATCTGTGAGAGTTGTGGGTACTTTACCAGTTACATCTCCAATGAGTGGGTATCTACACAGACACAACTAAAATCTCAGCGGCTTTCCTCAGCCATGGCTTGGGTTCAGCATGAGGCCATGGTAACCTCTCAAGGGCTGCAAAAGGAGCTTGATTATGCCATGGTCAGGCCAAGAGCCTCCTCAGGATGCAGATCCCTCAACAGGGACAGGGCTGGTGCAGGAGCTGGCAGGAGCTCCCACCTTAGCACAGGGGAGATGAGCCGCGTGTGTACCTGACATCCACTGGTGCTGAAGGGGTTACTAAGAATGTACCCCCCAGGCTGCAGGCCCCACTGCTGGAACACACCAGGCGGTGTCCCACCACCTCCACACCACCCATGGAGGACCAAGCGTGATCCTGGCTCGCAGCATTCTGCAGCTCCATTTCCCACTGGTTTTGAGACTGCTCTGCTCTTTTTCAGATTTGCTGCAATCTCTTCTTTTATTTTTGGCCATTTTTTTGTTCCCTAGTCCCTGCCTTCCCAGGGTAGGAGGTGACACAGGTGGCTTTGGCTCCCTGGTGGCAGTGGGAAGAGGAAGAAGGGGGTGAATCTGCTTGGCGAGGCAGCCCCATGTACAGACCACTCATTGCCCAGCTACCGGCATTCACATCAACTTATTTTCCATACCAAGAGGTCAGACCCTCATACCTCATGTCTTTTCATTATATCGTTGATTAAACACTTCCCTTTAAGTACACCTGCTGATATCGGAGGTTCCTGTAGCAGGCTCAGGGTTAATATTCTGATATCAATGCTCTGAGAAAGAAGCACCTTGTATCCCGAGTAGCTTCATTGGGTTCAGCTAGATTTCTCAAAGAGAAAGATATCTCCCAGCATGGGTGGAGGACACCAGAATTGAGCAACCAGCAATAGGCCTGAACTGGGATACCCCAGACTTTCAGGGAACACAGTAGGACATTTCATTGATTATTAAATCCAAAATTAAATTTTTGAAATTAAATGTGTGATTGCCCTGGAATATTTTATATATTGCTTTATTACTGTAGTAACAGTATTGAGTTTATTCTATTTAAAATTAATCTATGCATGCAGTAGAGGGAAGAGCTGGCCATCCTATACGAGGAAGACAGTGCTGTCGGTGAGGCAGGCTGGGTGCTGCTGGTTCTACCCTTCACCACCACCAGGGAGGTGGGGGACACCTGGAGCTCTTCAAGCTTTTTGTGGTCTCTAAAACAAAGCTATCCACCAACCAGGTCACCATTAAAGGGGGTTATAACCATTTTGGACTGTTTATTGTCTAAAGGTGATACACTTAGAAAAAGGGCCACCTTAACTGCCTAAATTAGGAGCTGGGAGTTCTCCAATATGTTCCTCGCTCACGGTATTTAGGCATGTCCCCCCCTCAGTGGGACACAGCAGATATAATGGCTCTTTTCCTTCCCCCTGTCCCCTGGGAGGAGTGGGACCAGACGGGGAGCTGGGGACACATCTTGGAGCGGTACCAGTGCCACGGCACGCTCTGCTGAAAAGCAAACCACGCTCATCCTGCACCGCAAATATTTGCCTCCCGCGCGACACGGGGACAGTCCTGAGCACTGGAGAGCATCTGTGGCAGCAGTGGAAAGGCATTAATGAATCTCTGCTGATAAGCACTATTTACCTGTTTTGCCTGACCTCCAGCTGATAAACCAGACGCGCAGAATGGCACATGCTGGCACGTCTTGCTGCCTCCTCGCTGCTCGAGGAGAGAGTTTTTTTTTCCTCCGCTCAGGATTATTTGCATGTTTTTCCTCCCCTAGTTTAGTTCCATGTCACTGAAAACGCTTTGCAGGGTGGTGGTGAAATGAGTTTGTGCTGTCTCACTGCCTGCCCTGGCTCAGGGGGATATTTCCTCTTCCCTCACAGTGTGTCCTTGCTTTTGATGGTCTTTGCGTACGCGGATTAAGCTGTGAAGGAGTTGGAGGAGGCTACCCGCTTATTTTTTTTTTTCTTTTTTTTTATCAAATCCTAGATTAGCCAGAACTGGAGATGGAAGATCAACCCAAGTGAACTTGATTAGCGGGAGCTCAGGAGATCTAAATTTCCCATACGGAGCTGTGCAGTCACTTGGACTATAATCCCAGCCCAATGCTTAATGATATAAACAGCGCTAATAACTCTGGGTCACCTGTCTGGGGAAGACAGATAAGGAATTGAAAATTATGCACATTACCATAGGTAATCTACTACCAAATACTGTTGAGTAGAGACCTGGATTTTTATTTTATTCCCCTTATGTTCTTGCCCTGATTGCACAGCAAATAAATTGGAAATTCAGAATTAAAGAGTCTGCTAATTCAAATTGATCTGCAGCCTCCAGCACCCTGTTCCCCACAGAAGGTGTAAATGGATCCTGGTATCCACCCTGTGACAGAAAATCTTCACTCTTCTCTGCTGCATTATCAGAAATAGGGGAGAAAAGACTATTTTCCATGGTACCAGGAAAAAAGAAAAGTTTTCAGAGGGAGCAGGTGATGTTCTGCTTTATTGTATCAGACAATTATTTGCCAGCAGTCAATATCCACGGTCCTATTTCTGTCCTTACAAACCAAACAGTGGCTTCAGCTTGAAAGTCACACTGAAATTTTGGGACAAAATGGAACCTGTTCTGGTCTTTAGAGGGAGCTGAACCTGCAATAACCTTCGCTGTCAAGTGATGGGGAGCGCTGGTGTGAGACCCAGGACCGTAGGGCAACCAACAGCCCTTCCCATCACTTTTTAGAGTAAGAATCAGTAGGGGTGCACAGCATGGTGGAGGATGGTTAATTTAAAATCTGACCTGATAAGAAAATCAGTCCCAGCACCTGAGGGTGACCTTTGTGGACAAAGCTCTGTCTTCTTTCCTACAAGAAGAGAGGAAATAATAAATAAATAAATAGAGGGAACAAATGAAGATATTTAAATGCCCGGGACCAAAACCAATCATCATTTGCAAAGCCATAGGCAGGATGCCAGCTCTGGGACAACACCACAGGCCATCTGGACTCGTGGGACAGTCCCTCCTGTGCAGCAAACAACAACTTGCAGGTCACATATGGGACAGTCTGGGTTGAGGGAGCCCAGCCCTGGCACATGCAGATCTCGTTACAGTGATGTTATATTTTGGGCTTTTTATTATTCCTCCTTACACAGATGTAAATTGCTTTGGGCCAGGAGAAGTCACCTGCCACCTCTTAAGCAAGCCTAGGTCCTGCAGGTGGAAATTGGGATGGCATGGATTATTTTTGGGTCTGACTTCTGAGCCCCCATTACAGCTGCCACCCACCAGGCTGGGAACTGCAGATGAAAAGTGCCCTTTGAGCGAAGTGAAAATAAAGAGAAAGCAGTGCTGTTACTGTAGATTACATTTCTCTCTGCTGCTAGCCATGTGACAGACAGACTGTGTTTCTCTATTTGTACCTGGAACGCTCCAATTTCTCCCGATAGTCTTAAAACCTTATTTTTAAATCTTTCTTTTGACACTTACACAGTGTGACTTGATTTGATAAATAAAACCTTCTGGTGCTGTTGTTCAGGTCTGAGATTAAACACTTGATGCTCTACATAAGGAAATGCTTTTGATGGGTGAATTTAATAGCGATTGGTTACTAGCAGGACTAAGTTAATTGCAGACGGTTCAATTCGCAGGTGAATTGTGGTAGGACCACACAGCAAAGTCCGTGAGCACAAAAAGACCCCTCACTATGGGTTTGTCTCTGCTTAACATCATGTTTCATGCTGTTTGTGATAATTTGATGGCATTTTATTTATAAGAACAGAACAAGCAAAGTTACTTTTCCAGTAAGTCAGAAACGACACAAGCTAATTTTTAAAATTTATTGTGGAAGATATTTTTTATTGCTCTGGAGCAATGAGAGCCATATCTGAGTCATCCTTCTTGCTGATTATGTCTAGTTGGTGAATAATACTGCAGTCTACCGTACAAATTTTACATCTCAAAGCTCTTAATACTTACACCTCAAAGTATTTAAGACGCGCTGGTTGGAATAGTTATCTCCTCATTGCAGATCTGGAAACTGAGGTATCCAGAGGGGTGGTGCACACAGTATCACCTGGTGGGTCTGCAGCAGAGTGAGGGCATAAGGGCAGGATTGGGCCACTTCCCACTTCAGCTTGTTACTTGACTTTGTTGCCTTATTCATGGTGTTAGCAATTATTTGCACGGCCCAAAAATGGACCCATCTCACTGGGTCCTTTCTGTAGTCCTGGCTGGGCACAGTCTGTCCCCCAAGAGGTTTCTGATGCTGTAGGAAAGGTAGGTAAGGGAAAGCAGAGAATGACTTGCTCAGCTTTATCTCCTGAGACTGGGTACCTGGTCCTGTGTTCTTATATCCTGCAACAGCAATGGAGCCAACAGACTATATTCCAGCATTTGGCCTTCGTGTTTAGTATAAGAATAGTGGGTTTAATTTAACTTTATTTCATTATGTGGATCTAGCTTTATGTTTTCAACTGTTCATTTGCCAAATTTCTATCCCCTGTGGCTTGTGTTGTCCTTTGTACTCTGACTGCAGTCACTTTCCATGCAAGATCTGCCCAATACCTACGAGACTAGTTGGGGAAGTAGAAATTATCCATAGCCCAGCAACGCAGGAACACCTGTGTATGTACAACCCCATTTAAGCCTAGGCTGGGAAGGTTAAATGCTGTGCTGTCTGTATCACTGAGATACAGTAAATTCCTTTGCAGAAGTATGACTTGTCTGATTCTGCAAAAAAATATAACAGCTTCAAAAACATGGCACACAAAGGTCAAGGCAACATTGATCCATGAGAACTATGTGCTACAGTCAGGTCTCTCCTCGTGCCAGTTTTGATGAAGACACTTGATAATTTTAAATATGCATACTTAAATATCTATATAGTTTTAAGACTTGATTTGTTACATTTTGTAGGGGTTTTTTTGGTGTATGTTGGTGATACTGATCTTTAAATCCCTACATGTTTTGGGTCTCACTACTTCAGGTATCAAATCTCACCCTAGATATGATCAGCTAGATGCAACTGCATCAGTGCCAGTCATCTAATTGCTTAAATCAACTTTGAAAGTGGGTAAACTGAGGATAAGAGGAGAGGAGGTGACCTGTCCCCTGTCACGTGAAGAAGGACTAGATGATTGTGCAGTGGATCCAGGGAGTCCCAACTCTTGTTGAGCTTTCTACCATTTTGCATCTCCTCTTTTTTAAGTTCCACTCTGAACGTAGAAGTGTTTCACTTTCACATTGATTTTCCTGGACCCGGTCCCCTAGTTTTAAAACTACTGAAGTGGTAAAATACCTCCTGGCATTAAGAACAAACAAACTCAGCTGTTGTCACAAATGCTATTGATCAAAGATCACTTAAACTAACAACATTACATCATGTCACCCCTGTTAACCAATTTGCTTAAACCCTCCATGTGCACCTGCACCAGTTCCTCTCTTGCAAAGACAAGGCTGGGTAATACATATGGAAATTTCTGTGATATAAATAATATGGGATGATTGTAACCGTATAGATCTTGGCGAAAAGTCTTGCTTAAGAAAGCTCATACTCAGTCAATTCCTGAAGATTTTAAACACAAATAATAGCTTACAGTATGCAGTCGGCTTCCTGGCCTCTTGCCTGAACCCTTCATGGTTTCTGTTCTGCTCATAGACTTCTGCATTTATAAGCACTTTCTTTTATCTAACCCTGAGAGTCCATCATGTTTTATTTACCCTTCTCTTAACTCTACCTATACATTTCCAGCCACACAAAAATCAATAAGTGCGTTGCTAAATTTAACTGGAAAAAGAGGGAAAATTTACTAGAGAATTAAACGCAGTTGGTTTTGAAGGCTGACTTTTGAGGGTTTTTTTTTTTTGTCTGGGGTTGGGAGGATTTAGTTATCCAAGTTTCCTTGCTTCTTTTTTTTTTCTTGGCAATCATTCATTGGCACCGTCATGGATTTTAAACATCTATGTACTTAATTATGCCACAGAGCCAATATTTTTGCAACTGTTTTGATTTGTACCTACCTTTTATAACAGATGCAAAATTAAAAGATAACTTAGTTTTCTAGAGCTATTTGTCAATGGAGACCTGGAAAAGACAGGCAATTCCTAAGCTGGCCTTAGGGAAGTTTCAGAGGGCTGGGTCACAGCCTCTAATGGGGAAAAAACCTAAGGTCTTGATCCTAGGACACCACTTTGGACCAGGGACCACTTGACTTTAATATAGAAACATTTAGGTTGGAAAAGCCCTTGAAGAGCATCAAGTACAACCATTAACCTAGTACTGTAAACCTGGCCACACTATTTCCAAGACAGGCCAGTCTGCTATTGACCTTCTTGGCCACCTGGACTGACTGCCAGCTCATAATCAACCAGCTGTCAAACAACACCCCCATGTCCTTTTCTGCTGGGTGTCTTTCCAGCCATTTTTCCCCAAGCTTGTAGGGTTGCATGCGATTGTTGTGACCCGAGTGCAAGACCCCATACTTTGCCTTGTTGAATCTCATGTAATTAGCCTTGACACATTCATCCTGACTGTCTAGATCCCTCTGTAGAGTCTTCTGTCCCTCCAGCAGATCAACTCTCCCAACCAACTGGGTATCATTTGCAAACTTACTATGGCTGCACTTGACCCCCTCATGCAGATAATTAAACAGAACTGGCCCGAGTACTAAGCCCTGAGGAACACCATTTGTGACTGTCCACCAACTGGATTTAACACCATTCCAACCAGATTTAACTCCATGATTCTTTGAACCCGGCCATCTAACCAGTTTTTCACCCATCGAAGAATATACCTGTCCAAGCCATGAGGAGTCAGTTTCTCCAGGAGAACGCTGTGGGAAACAGTGTCAAGAGCTTTACTAAAGTCTAGGCAGAGAATACCCACAGCCGTTCCCTCATCCACTAAGTGGGTCACCTTGTCATAGAAGGAGATCAGATTAGGCATGAAGGACCTGTCTTTCATAAACCCATGCTGACTGGGCCTGGTCACCTGGCTGTTCTGTGTGTGCCACATGATGGCACTCAAGATGATCTGCTCTATAACCTCCCCTGGCACTGAGATCTTATTAACAGGTCTGTAGTTCCCCAAATCCTCCTTCTGGCCCTTCTTGTAGAGGAATGTCACATTTGCCATTTTCCAGTCAATCTTAATGCTGCTCCAAATGCTCAGAGATGTTGGGCAGATTGCAGCCATAATCTGTGCCTCTATGTCCCCATGTGCAATGGCAGGTTGTTTTTTTAATATTGACCACACTTGCCAAACAATGAGAAGATCTGAGTATTGCTCTGCTTATGTCTCAACTTTTCCTTTCAGCATACTTTCCACCATTCCTTTACTCTTGTTTGTCTAGATCTGAGACACGGTATATTTCAAAAAAAAAAAAAAGGTATATATTTTCCTTGTCTGCGTACCTAGAGAATAGTGAATGAACATGCAGCATAAATTTAAAAAATAAGTAAGTAAATTAAATATTCCAGGGCAATCAGTCTGCCAGCAGAATCTTTCAAAAGCACAAAAAATATTCAGGGGAGAAATAACTCTCAGTCCATTTATTTGATACACTAATAAGAAATGGGAAAAAAATAAAATTATCTTACTTTTAATTCTGAATGGAAATGTGTTTTGGACCAGATCCTGAAAGATGCTAAGGTCTGAATGTTAGCCTTTGAATGCTCACTGCGGTGCAATAAGCATCTTCATCCTTGTGTGAATTCGGTGGGAACCCAGCCCCCTCAGCACTTGGCAGGATTGTGCCTTTTGTCAGGAGACTGCCAGCAGGGCTTGAGTGCTTATTTGGGAAGAGATACTTCATGTGCTGGCATGATAATAACGAGATCTAGGAGTATCCCCCTGGAAGCAGGTACTTGCTTTAGATCTCATAGACGTTGTCTTAATTGTACACTAAATCAGCGCAAGATGGAAGACGGTTCAACCACCGTCAGCAGAGCAGACTTCACTGGTCTCTGGTGATACCGTGGATTATCCACCCCAACCAAATGCTTTCTAAATAAGGTTTATGTTTTGTGCCATAAACACTGCTGGCTTGTTACTCAAAGTGATCTGTTAATGCATCTTTGAGCTAGATTTCCTTTATTTCCTTTCTTCCTTTTTTTTTTTTTGGTGGATAATAATCAACTTGGAGAGGGTTTTTAAAAGGAGAAAAGGTTATTTCACTGGCATCAATTTTTGTGCACTTGGCTAAATCTAAAATATTTAATATCTTTGCCATCTGTCCCAGCTGAATACAATTTAAGATTTATTGATTTATTTTTTTTTTTAATTTTGGCTTGAGACAGGGTTAAGACTTTTTTTAAAAAAAATAAATAAAATTATACTTTTCCTCCAATGACATCATAATCTTTGGCTAAGACCAAAATGCCTTTAGACATGCAGCTGGTGCCAGCTGTCTGGGGTTATAAATGATCTTTTTGGACATGCTTTCTGCCCTGGACACCTATGACTGTGCACATCGTATCTACATGTGTCAGGAAGAGAGGTTATGTGCAGGTGGCTGTTCCTTTCGGTCACTGGGAGACCTTGTCAGAGAGGTTCATTAACGTGTCAGAGTTTGCAGTCTGTGCGGCTTTCAAACAGATTTGGGCTTTCCAATCCACCACCCTCCTCCTCCAAGGCACGGACAGCACCCAGGAGGCAACTGAGGAGCACAAGGAGATCTTGGGGGAGATGCTCCTCTGACCGTCAGCTCTTCGGAGGAAGAACTGCACTTCTTTGTGTGTAGAACAGTGTAAGACAGGTTCCTGGGTGATGATGGGGATCACTGGGCAGGAGACGAACAGTGCTAAAACAAAATGCTTAGGAGCTTCCTTCCGAGCGGTGTGGAGGAAGGGGAAGGTGGCATTTCCTAATGAGGAAAAAGGCAAGGCCAGAGGCAGCCTTTGCTGAGCTGTGGGGCTGATGGCCAGGCTTGAACCCTACAGCTGCAAACCTGAGCTGTGTAACTTAGTGTTAATGGTTAAACTGCCACTTTTCTCCATCATGTTTTCAGCAAATCTTTATCAAGGGACACAGAGAGAGAGAGACAAAAACCTTCTTAAGCCATGGGAGTGATCAAGGTTCGGTCAAGGGCCAGTCCCTCTCATTTTATCCTAGCTCGCTATCTGTTTTAATGACCTCCTGCTTCAGCAACTTCTGCAGCTTGAGTTCAGCCACAGAAATTAATGGGAGCATTCAGAGGAGTTTGATTAGTTCCAGTTTTATTCACATAACCCTGAGTATCACCTAAGGAAAATGCTAGGTGTGTTGGTGAGCAATTATTTGTATGGTGTCCACTTCCCTTCCCATCCCCGTAATGTAGCCTGATTCACTTCCACGGGAACTCGTGTCATTCAGCTGAAGTGCTCCTCCAGGAGCCCGACTAACGCCGTGGTGCTGTGCCATGTGTGTACCATTTCATTACTGTTTTAACCTTATTATGTTACGAGAACCTTTGTGTGGTTTAGTGCACTGGATAAGTGGTGCAGGTCACTAATGTACCTCTAATCTGGTAATAGATAATTAATATCAATTACAGCTTCACCATATGATCCCACTTCCCTTTGTGAATGCTCCAAGTCACTTTATACCCTGTTGCCAACCATCTGTTTGGAGGCTCCAGTGTAAATGATGCCTTTCCCACATCACCTACCAAAAAAAACATCCCTACCCCCTGACCTTCCACCCACCGTATGATCCATCCATGGGTCCGTCATGGAGATTGCACAGGTCTAATGTGGTCTGTACTGGCGTTCTTAAAGGGAAGTAGTGACACTAATCTACAGTTCATCATTTCTTGAAGCATATGCTGTTCAGATCGTGTGAACGGAAAGGGACAGCTTGCTGGCTTTGTAAATGAAGTCAGATGCTTGTTTGCAGCATCATCCCTCTTTTGACTTCAGCTGAGCTGTGTTAGTTGATGCACGCTCATCTACCTCTGATGACTCTTCCTCCACAGGCTGAAACCAGCAGCCTGCAGGCAGGGCTGTTTTCCACATATTTGGAATTTCAATAAGGTCATCTGCAGCGTAGATTCTTGCAGGAGGGCATTTAAGATTTTCCATCAGCATAAATGTGTGTAGCACTAATACTAACAAACTTATCAAGCTGTGCATTGACAATCTGGTCCCCTGGGGCAGGAAACACATGGTACGGTTTCCCTGGACAGAACTGAGCTGGGTTTGTTTTTCACCTTTACTGCGACAGGAGGATTTCTTTAAAAATTATTTATTTTCTTTTTTTCCCCCCACCAAAACATTTCCCTAGGCACAAATTAAAAAAAAAAACTGCAATGTTCTCTGTTTGTTAGGAGAAATCTGAGCTGAAGCTTTATAACTAAGGTGGGTCTTTACCATAAACCAGAGGAGCCCAGTCTTTATTGCAGGGCGAGCCATTTGTTTCCGGACAGAGCCAGAAACAGGCAATTTCTCCCTGAAACCCACGTCTCCGCTGCCTGCCCAGCTCTCCCGGAGAGCTCTAGATTTATGGAGTGTGTGGAGCATGTTACCTCTGCTCTTGCGTGTACATCCAGTGGTCTGCAGGCAGGTAGCCCCTCACTCGGGGGGATCCCTATGAAGGGGCACGGGGTCCACGGAAGTAGTGCTGCTTCCCACCGTCCCCAAAGCCTCCTGGTCTGGCCCGTGGTGGCAGCACAGGAGCAGCCTGGTAGGAAAGGTGCTGGTGACCCCTCTAGGAAGTACGCAAAACTAATATTTTGGGGTGTGTAAAGGACTTTTGGACACTGGAATGGGGCCACCTATCAACCTTTCAAGTTTTAGATTTTTCAGTGCCAAGTCCATGTGTTTAGTTTATCACGTGGGGTTTAGCCGCCGCAGTGGGGGGGGAAATTAAAAAAAAAAAAAAAAAAGAAAAAGATTTTGTATCGATTTCAGCCAAAAGGTAAATACAGCAGGCCACATTCTCTACTGGTTTACAACTCCTCAATGTAAGCTCCTGGAGGTCCAATAGGATTCCTTGGGATGTCTCTCAGGCTACAATATGGCCCTTTAATATTTGTACAAAATAAAAAAGAAAAAAAACCTTTTCATTCTTTAATATCCATTCTGGAGTTTGCTTTTCCAAATGTGCAAATACAAATTGATAAATGATCTTTACAGATGTTCTAAGGTGTCTCTGAGTCAGAGAAACTCCACGGGCTCCCCACAGAGGGAAACCTGTCTCTGTCTTTGGTAGCAACCATAGGAAAGCAGAGGGGGAACAGCAATTCCTTATTCTCCTTTCTGCTGGCAAGCATTGTGTATAAAGCATCAGCAGGAAATTCTAGGGAGATTTTACAAAGTAATCCAACATGGGTAGTTCCATTTAGTTTCAACAGAAAGTCTGTAGGAAATGTTCTGGGAAAATCCACTGAGATTTCTGAGGGTAATGTATCACAGCAAATGGCCTTTGTAAAGTTTAGCAGACAGGCAAGAGAGCGCGTATTCCTTACGTTACAAACGAAGCCGGGGTCATATGTGTTTACTAATCAGCCCTTTATTAAAATCCTCTTTAATAGGGCTTTCCTTAGCGCAGCTCCTGTGGAGATTAACAGACCTGGACATGAGAGGCAGCAGTAACAGCAGCCCATTAACTTACTGCTTTTGTGACTCTCATCGAGTCTGGAGAGACCGACTTCCATGAGCAGAAATGAGCTAAGCAGGAGGTCTCCTTCCCTAATACCATTCTAAAGCATTGGCAACCTCATTGATCCCATCGTGGCTCACATTATAACATGCTCTTATTAAAAGCTCTAATTTGAAACATCAAGATATGGTCAAGGATGCCAGGGCCAGGCTGTGGAGTCTCACCACTGGCTCCCATTGAGTGTGTCTAGATGTCACACAGGCTGTGTCTTCAGAAAGTACAGACTTTGTCCTAGGTCTCAGCTCTTACTAAGCTGCAGCCTTTTTTTATTTTAATTTTTTTCCCCTTCCCCTCTATATCTGAGACCAAGGTCCTCGATGCTGGTGTGTGCCCACTTGCAGAGTGCCCTGCCATTGACTTTTTTTTTCCTGCCTGAGCTGAGTGATAGTAAGTAGCCCCTGAGATCCTGACCCTTTTAGCTGCAGAAAGAGGTAATTTAACCCCCAATTAATGTTTCTATTCCAGAAGAGCACCAGGCAGGGTGCAGAGTGCTCAGGAGATCCAGTTCCCTCCCCATGCATCCTGCTGGATGATATTGCTCAGGGCACAGCATCGTGCCATGCCACACATGTGAAGTTCAGGTAGTGACACTGACCTCACAGAGAAAGTGCTGTGAGAGCTTCTTGCCAGCAATATCCAAGGCCTACCAGGTTTGTCTTATGTTTGTGATCATTTAAACCAATGTCAACCCACTAGCTGTCAACCAGCTGCTAAGGGAGCATGGGAGACACCAGCTGCTTCCAACATGACTGTAGGTTGTCATTCAGTGAATGAAGAGGCCACTTGTGTTAGTGCAAACCAACTTTTATAAAGCCCTCACACTCACCCTAATTTATCAGCCTGTAAATTATTCTCTGCTCTGTTATCTTTGCATTTGGCTCCTCAAAGCTTTGGACAGGAGAAGTGTCTCACGAGGGTGTAAAAAAACACGAAAGCTGCTGGTTGCCCCTGCTTGCGTTTGGACACGTGTTTGTACATCCCCCATGGCTCAGAGCCTGTGCTCTGCTGAGTGGGTCTGAGGAAGGTGTCATCTTCACACTCCCCCCCACACCAGTACCTGGCCCCCCCACATATCGACCCTCTCAGCTCAGCCTTGGACTAAGGCAGGGCAGTTTCCACTGATGGCCGGTGGCCGAGAACCGCTCTGCGTCCAGGGATGAATTTGGCCCGTTATTTACAAATAATTTAAAGCAATTCTGTAAATGTTTGTGTGCCCGAAGGTCTGCGGATGATTTACAGCTCTCTCAAATTGTGTAGACCCTTGATCCGGCGGTGTCATTCACAGTAATGGGATGTCTCAGCTGTCCAAACAGAGACATGTTTAAAATGTTAAAAATGTTCTGTGATCGATTTTCTCTGTTTATAGTAAATGCCTTGATTAGATTCTCTTGTAGGCACTTCAAAGGCAGACTCCCACTCACAGTCTTCCCATATGATGAAATCTAGTTCTTTCTTTGCTCTACTTTTTATTTTTCCCTCCCTTAAATTAATTTAGTGCTTGAGAAAGGTGTCTGATTGATGGCCTTGAGGACTGACGCTTTTTGAAGCAGCATCAAGTAACGTGGTTCTGCCACCTGAGCTCCAGGCAAAGGGGAGATCTCTGAAGGAAGAGGGACACATGAGACACGGATCCGCTTGGGATGTAAGGGGTACCCGACCTTGACGTTTCCTGGCCTCCACATTAAGGTGTTTAGCATTGCACCTTAATAAAAGGCAACCAAATGTCATCTCTGTTTTACATAAAGAGAACTAAGCCTGTGAGGAACCAGATGATTTGGTGGAGCTGGGAGAAATTACAGAGCAGAGGTGGGAACAGACAAAAGATGGCCCAGTTGGGTACTTTAATCTCAGTTTATTCCTGCCTTAGATCTCTGCATTTCTATTTTAAAAAATGCAAGACAGGTTAAGGTGTTTTTGTGAAGTCTGCTCTGAACTGGATTGAGACCATCAATTCATTTCACATCCATCACTAACCAGCCATTAAATGCAGTGGCTTTCATTCTCCCTATTGACCTGGTCTGTAATCAGACCAGAGACCTTGAAATGCGAACAACTTTCTATCCTATTAGCAGACCCCTGAGCCATCCAATCCCCCTGATAGTCGTGTCCTTTTTTCTTTCTTTTTTTTTCTTTTTTATTTTTAAATTTTTAATGGAAATAGCTCTGCTTTAATCCATGTGCCTCTATTGATCAGGAGATCAAGTCTACTTTATGTGCACTGTGTAAGATAGTATGATGTTAAGAACAGCTTGTGACTTAGTATGAAAGGGTCAGTCTAACTTTCACTAATGAACCTCCCTTTTTAATATTAGTTAATTTGCAATTTGCCCTTTTGAATTTTGACTCTCTCCCCCCTCTTCAGTTGAGATTGCCAGCCTTCCTTCCCCACTTCACAAACTCACTTTTCTCCTGAGCCTTTTCACTGCTATATAGATGTTTCATCTACAATGCCATAATGTCATGGACATTAAAACAAATAACACGAGCCTGCTGTTTCTCTTGAAAACACCAGAGATATGTATGTAGTGGCAGATCAGAGCCTCACAGGCAGAAAGAAAATTTCACTACATTTTTATTTGGTACATTTTACAGGTTTGGGTGGTTAATTGGTGATAAGACAAACTTTCTCCCAGAACCACGTGGTATAGGAGAAGGTAATTATTTTGTCAGAAGACACTCTCGTATTCACTTGAATTAGAGTCAAGCAGGGTTAAAGGAGAGGCATTGGGCTTGGAGAAGATGATTGCACACCAGAGGTCAGATCATACACAAGGAGAGCTCACAGCATTCTACTCTCTCCAATGTTCCTTTCATCGACACCAGTTTGCTTATCAGTCTGCCAATGCCATATTGGTCTGGGCCCTCCATGAGAGGGGGTTCAGGCCCTTCCACTGGCCAATGTGTTAATACTCCATTTTTGATCATCACTGTAGCGTATTATGCAGCTTATTCTCAACAAACTTCAGCTCAGAGATGCCTATCACAGCTGTTCTGCAGAACTGCCAGTTTTCTTTATTAGACAGGAGATGTTATCCCGGTTGAGCTCTGGGGTTTTCTACCCTCTTAGGGGATCAAGTTATTTCTACCCTTGTCTCTGATTATAGAAATCACTCTGCTTCTCTATTAAATGATGGCTAATGTCCTTTCATACCCTTAAAAATAAATACAAGACACCAGTGATCCTCATTATTTAATTTCCAAGGACTATACATCGATTGTTGAATAAAGCTGTCAAGGGTGAATTAACAACTCATCTCTACTGTTACAAACCTACAAATTAAGTTGAAAGGGACCTTAGCTTTTGGATAGCATTCCAGCATCAACTGTCTTCCAAAGCAAACCTCTCTGTTCTGTCACAACCAGTCACCTCTGCACCAATCTTGTTCTGTTTGGATCATGTCTAACCCCAATTTGTGCTGAAACAGAGCCAGGCCAGAGGCATTCTGGATATTTGCAATTCTCTGGGTACAGTGATGGACAGACCCAGATGGTAATTTCGGACGTGGAGAAGGGGGGTTAGGAAGCACATAATAAGCCCCAGTCAGCTAGCTGCAAATCTTTTAAGAGCCTAGACTAGTTATAAAGAAGAGCACAGTTAATGTAAGGATTAATTCAGGGTCACAACAAAGCAGAAGGGAGCTACTGCGTGTTTTTGTGCATGTGGCTGGAAGCACTCCTCATATTCTGTAATATCTCTTTGCAATATGTATTTTGGATACTGCATTTTAAACCCATTAAGTGTGAGAAGCAGTTATATACGGTAGATAAATCAAGAAATTAATTCCTATTGCACAACCTCCTTCCATTAATTTATTTAGTGAATTTTGGGCTACTGAAAGGACATGAGTTGACCATTCCTTATTTTTAGGAGCTTTAATCAAGTAAAGATACGAAGCAGAGTTTCTCCTTCAGTACTTGCCCACTTTTGTGTGTTTGTGCTGTCCTGGGCTAGCAACGTCTTCAGAAAGAAGTGACTCCATTTCTTCTTGGGACTTTGTTGCCCATGGGGGAAGGCAGCGATGGTTATGGTTTCTTTGGCAAGGATGATACAGACCTCAGAAACCAAGAGAGAGCAGCATTAATGGACCACTGTCTGGAACCATATTGCAATCTCCTATCTGGTAACGAACTCCTGACATCTCATTGCTACGTCAGACTCTTGATAATTTGTTCTATGATGTTTCTCTCTGTGCTTCTCCCCAGCATGCGCCTTCTCTCCTTGTTTCATTTGCTACACACCATCACGACCATATTTCATTTGTAGACCACAGTGTGGCATTACATGCACTGTCTTTATAGATGTGGAAAAAGAGGCAAAATTATATTTAACTTACACAGTGTTACTCAATAAACTCATAAGAGATTGTTACGTCTTGGTAGAAGTAGAAACAGGTCTTTGGTTCACTATGGGCAGGTAGAGGTGGAAGCGAGATGAAGGTGAGATGGAGGTGGTGAAGGTGGAGATGGGATGAAGCAAATGTGTTTTGACCAGAATAAGACCAGAATGGGTGGGTGGATTCCCTTGTAGGAACTAACAGCTAGGGCTTTGCCTGTGTTTTTCCCCAGAAGTCAAGCCGTGTTTTGGTGGAGCAGGAACAGAAAGTCACAGTGTAACCCAACTGCACTTGCAGTCTTTTACCACCAATTGTTTTCCAAGCCTGAGCAGAGCACACTCGCTGCTGGGTCAGGCACAAGGAGCTGGAATAATGGGAGGGGGAAAGCACAGGTAGGGTCTCCAAATGGCTTCCGAGCGGTTGAACGTGCTGTCACTCAGGAGTCCTGTCATGGTGGCTGCCTCAGGCCATCGTAGTGCCTGCAGGGCTGTGCAGAGAGCCCTTGGGGATTCAGCAACCTGTCTTCCCTCCTCAGGCAGGAAGGTGGCATCGAGGCAGGAGAATATGGTGACTAATAATAAACAGAGACAAAAATGTCACTTTAAAAGAACACTGTGGAGATTGGGGAGCAGCCAAACTATCGCAAGGCCCTTGCTGAGTGGATTTAAGGTGTCACTGCCTCCATAGCTGGATGCTGCCACTGATTCACTGGAAGGATTGACTTTTCACCAGTGCCGTGCAGGGATACAGGGGCAAAGAGTGCTTCTGCAGCCAGATATAACACCTCCTGAGAAGGTCCATAACTGTTTTTAATTGCTCTAATTTAACCTGCTGGTGAGAGTCTGTCCATCTCCTTCGGGCAGAACAAGGCCATGGCAGCCCAGCACAGCCGGGTCACACAAGAGGACACTCCCTCTGAATCAGCTTCAGGCAGGACACAGGATGTGCTTTGTCCTTACATAGTGGGACTTTGACTGTGTGCAAGTTCTCTGGGTTTATTCAGTTTGACTGGAAATCTTGTGAGAACAGGTCTTCCTTGCGAGATGTTGAGCAGCCCTCCCATCCATGGCTGCACGTTATCTCCATAAGCATGACATCCTACGGTGCCAGGACAAGATTTGAAGGGCGTGCATCCAAACGGCCTCACGACTGGGAAATGTTCATGTAGCAGGGGTACCTTACAAGCCAGTTGCTCTCTTCCAACAGGAGCTTTCTGCCTGAAATTAGTCCCCTCTGTGTTATGTACCTGTCCCACTACATGACAGCATTTTGCAATGGTCCTCGTCGCTATTTATCGTCTGTGACTGAACGTCTTGCATGTGGCTGGGCTGGAGGTTGGGGTTTTGCTGATAGTGGGAAACCATGATGCTTTGTTCTAGTATTTTATTTTTCAGCCTGTCCCCGTTGCTCGGGCTGCCCTTTCCTGTGCATCCCCCTTTGTTCCCTAAGGGTCACCGAGGCACGGTGAGAAGGCCAGGAGTTTTGCGTAATTTAAAATGTCACATCAAAGTAAGGAATTTGTCCCAGCCCAGAGACACAGGCTTGAGGCTGCTTATACTTCATTCTTGATTATCTCTTAGGTCAAGGTCCCTGCTAGCAGGAATAGCATTTAGAAAGCTCCTTGGGCTCTGCCTCTGCCACTGACCTTCTCCGCAGCCTGAGGCAAGTCACTTCATTCTTCAGGATTTCTGCTCCCCCTTCCACCTTTCCTTCATTTGCTTGAACGGTACGTGCTTGGGGCCAGGCAGTATTTCTAAGCATGTATATCTTGCCTAGAGCAACGTGAGCCCTAATTTCATTTGGGACCTGAGCTACTGTAGCGCAGAAGAAATGAACTCACTCCCACCTCTGCGTCTCCCACAAAGTGCTTTGGTACCAGAATGAAGTGGCATTTAATGAGTGAGTGACACTATCTCGCAGTCGATGCCAAGGGAGAATGAGGGACAGGAGGAGGCTACTTACCAGGTATGGCTTTCAGATCATGTGCATCAGCTCGGTGTTTTTGGAAATAAAGGAGCAGGATTCTTCTCTGGAGTCCCAAGGTGTTCATATAGCAGCAGAGCCTGGAGTCCGTGGGTCTGTTCGAGCACCTTGCAAGAGCAGTTGGAGCAGTAATAGGCATCAAAGTATGCTGGGGGAAGCAGGATTAATAGAACCCAGCGGGAGACAAGTTGCATCATTATCTGCTGATGACATGATTAGGACTTCTCAACAGAAGCATAGGTGTGTTCCAGGGGGGGCTCATCATCTGGCTTAGCCTCTAACCATCATTCAATCAAAAAATATTTTCAGGTGTTGGCAGGCGGAAAATAGAAATTTTTTTAAGGAAGGTTTTAAGATAGTTTGAGCATTCTTAGAGGACTGTCAATACAGAGGGAGGTCATACTAATTGTTGAAATCACGGTGATCTGAAGCCAATTGGAGAAACGCTCTCAGTCCCATACTGCAGTCCCTTTTATCACAGCAAGACCCAAAAGTCCTGCTCACAAACGTTAGACCGTGTGCCAGCTCATGCAGCCGTCTCTGAAAAGGATGCTTCAAGCCACACAGTGCATTATAAATTGATGCCCACATGAACATGCATTTCCACTCTCTGCAGTGAATGTAAACCTTGTTTTGTTGACGATTCCTGGCAAGATTTCGCTGTTTCCACCCTGAAACTAAACAAGAAGTCAGGGGACTTATAGCAGTGGGGAAAAAAAAGATATTATATTCAGCCTTATTTCAACTGTCTTTCCCAAAATCACACGCTCTGTATCCCTTAATGTTGAGAGGAAGAATAATACACCTTTGCCTAATGCAATCAGTGGTACTTACACATTCTATTAGACAGTGAAGTGTAAACGGGAATTGTGCAAAGACCTGTATTATCGGGAGGTTAAATATTGTGACAGCTTAACCAAAACCCAGACTTCTGACTTGCAACCTGTGACTGAAGTAATTCAGCAGACTGGAACAAGTCTAGGTTTGGGGGGTTGATTATTTTTTTTTTTTAGTATATGTTTTTTTGGTCTTGGAGCAGTGCAATTTGTAAGCAGTTCTCTGGAAGAGTGGCCACCCCTTTCCCTCCATGGAAGATAATGGCTCATCTACCAATTCAGCAGGAGTCAGGAGATAGTCATCTTAGTGTAATATCTTTTGTCTTTCTCCACCGACACCTCATTGATGGGCAATTTTTCTAAACAACAGCAAAATTGCAGTGCCTGCTTCTCTGTCAATAAATTCCATTATTTCACATGGAGGTTGGTAGCATAGCTAGAAAATGCTGAAGTGATTACATTGAGGAACTACAGATCTGTGGTCTGAGCACTCTATAAATCTATGGACAAAGTTTGATAAAGCGCATTGATACTTTATCTGACAAGAGCCTGTCTAGATTTATGGGGCTCAAAGCCGTTTGCCCTGTCATCCTTGATTCAATTAATGCAAAAGCACTTCCCATTTTCACACTTCTTTCTTGTTGGGCAAAATGGGATCTTGACATTCTCCCCCACTTTAATGAGCGAAATATAAAGTGATGGAATCAGCCAAAGAATAATAGCGTGGCTCTGGAGCTGGGATGGTAATGCAATCCAACTCTTTCAGGTTAATGTACTGTGATCCGTGGGGGATTTGCTTCACTGGTGGGGTGCCATCAGTTTTTTCCCCTTAATCTTTTGTAGTCCTAATGACGAGCAGCAAAATCAGATGAAATGGTGGCAGATTTAACAAATGTTGTACTTTACTTTTTCATTTGTTACAAAGTTGCTAGGATTGAGGCACTGGGAGAGATAGAGGAGTTTATACTTCAGTACAACTGGGATGTAGCTTGGGGAAGAGGGTCTTTGGTTGCAATAACTGGGGCAAATTTTGTTGCTATCCTGCTTTTGTCTTCTGGAAGTGGCAATATGATGGGAGAAAGGCTTGGTGCAAGGACTGTACTGGGTGTAGCTTTTCAGAAATTAATGTTTAAACCTTGATTTTTTTTGAGGACAAAGGGTTTCTGTGCGACAATCATGTTGCAGCATGGCTTGGTGAAGCGTAGGGTTAAGACAGCCTCTGTGTCCTGCTCGCTCTTCACCACAGATAATTGCAATAATTTACAGCTATAACTTGCTCTGGCTTTGTCTTTATTTGCTTTACTGCAGAAAAAATGTCTTTTTAATTCTTTCTGTTGCACTGGTGTCTCAGGCCCACTTTTACGTACCTTAAAGCCCCAAAATCCTTCTGATGTTTTTCTGTTGGGATGCAGTTAAAGAAGTCTTGGAGTTGGATATAATACTGGCATCAGTGTGCATTGCATTTTTGTGTAGAGGTAGCATCTTGCCATGGAGAAATCATGGAAAGCAATTGACCTGCCAGATTAGGACGGTTTGCTATGATTTCTGCCCAAGAAGAGGGAGTTTCTCCTGACTCTGCCTCACTGAAGTTTGAGAACTGAAGTGACACTTGAGAAGTGCACAGGCTTCATGATGACCCCTGGGGCAGGGACAGATTCACCCTATAGCATTGTTGCCATACTGTGGAGATTGCTTGCTTTCCCCTGACATCGTGTAACTCCTCGCTGCTCCCTGACAGGAATACAATTTACTGCAATTTACTATAAATCCTCATAAAAGCCCTTCTCTTGTGACACACTCAGTCAGAAACCCTAAAAATGACTGACAGGCTCTTCATAAATATTTATGATCTCTAAAAAAAGATTGAAAGAAAGAAAAGTTAAATTCTTCCCTGGGTGAAGTTTGACGGCGGAGGCTTTTCTTCCATGGCCAGGTCTGCCCTTCCTTTGGTGCAAGCTGCAGGAGCTGGGGCTGGCGCAGGAGAAGTGGCCTCACCCTGCCCAGGAGAGCCGGGGTAACCGTCATCCCCAAATGCATGTAGGTGCAGAGAGTGATGGACCTCCATCCCCATGCAGAGCCCTCCAGAAGGCACCCCTGCTTCATTTTTGCTCACGGAATAAAATCCAGAGAAAATGTGGTGAGATTAAAGTGCCTTTAAAGCCCTAAAAAATTACCCAAAGTAAGCAAAGCTGCTTTTCTTGACTGCCTTGGCAAAGGGTGCTGCACTTAGTCATTTCTTCTCTTTTTGCCATGGGGAAGACAATCTCGATCCAAAGAGGGTCCTTCAAAGCCTTCTCTCCTGCAAGAAATTAGCCACAGGCATTTGAGCCCATCCATTAAATCCTGTGGGGCTGATTAAGAGTTTATATCCATTTTATTTCACTACTTTGACTTCTGTTCTTGTTCAGTTTATAAATAGTTATGACATTTACTGCTTTTAGTTCAGGAGGAAAAAAGCAGAATAGGTTTGAACCAAACAAGGTACCAGTCTTTGCAACTCAGAGTCAAGCCAGGAGAGGAAATTTGAATGCGGTAAATTAAGAAAATGTTCCTCAGATGAAACTGTCTCCCAATCATAAGTCATGTGATGATAAATTTCAGTTGAGTGACAACAATATTAACAAACTGAAAAAAAGATTGATGTGCATCACAAGTCCATGAATGCAAAATAAAAGGGAAAGGCTTGCTAGCCTGTGATAGGCAAAGTATAAATATGTATCACTTGGTTCTAAAGTGAGTTATGATTACATTTTCCTACTTGTACCTGAAATCTGTAGAGGTTATTCATCTTATCCCTATATCAGCCATGACAGTTATAGCCATGCGGTGCATGCGGCACAGATACCTGTTCAGCAGATAAATCAGCAGGCATGAAGGGACCTGTTGTTATCAATTTGATCTTCAGAATAAATATACAAATATGTGTACAGTATTGTTGTCACCGAGAACAATTTCCCTTCTTCTTGCCGATACATTTTTAAGAGGTTGTTCCAAGAGCCACTTTCTGACAATGCCAGAGGGAGATGGAGGGAAGCAATGATCAGGCAGGAGAACTAGATTTATGGACTGTTGTCTACTTTCTTTTTTTTATATATATAAAAAAAAACCAACCAAAAAACACAACACTTTCTTCTAACATCACTTGTCCTCAGAGTGCAATGCTGGCTGGATGCAGCAAGTGAGGGTAGGGAAGAGAGACGATGGGGACAGTCACGGTCAGTGAACATTTGTAAAAGGAAACCATTCCTGATGAGGCTGAGAGTGGTATTGCCCCTCAACTGGTGCTAAAGAGCTAAAGGTTTTATGGTGCAGCAGAGACTGTAGTTTAATCCTGATTTACCACGGCACTTCAGCAAGGAGGAGAGTCTCACGCAGGACTCAGCCAGGCAACGCGAATGCCGTCGGGACCGGCTCGCGGAGCAGCGAAGCTGGGGAGGGGAAGCCGGGGAAGATTTCTTCCCCTTCACTTGCAACTCAGATCACAGCGACAGGCACGAAGATGTGGAAACACTGGGACCAGGCCACTGCATCCCTCTGAGCAGGGGGGACATCAGGTCACATTTGGATCTGAGTGCAGGAATTAGAGGAATGCTGCCCTGGAGAAATCCTCCCTCACCCAGGCACCATTCTGGCCAGGTTGCTCATCGCAGTCATTCCTCAGGATGAGGTGGGACATGGTGCTTCACAGTCCCACCTTCTGTCTCTTTATCATAGAATATCAGGTTGAAAGGGACCACAGATCATTTGGTCCAACCTTCTTGGCAAAAGCACAGACTACACAAGGTGACCCATGACCCTATCCAACTGAACCTTAAAACTGTCCAACGATGGGGAATCCACCACTTCTTTGGGAAGATCATTCCAACGGCTGATTGTTCTCATTGTGAAAAAATTTCCTTTTATGGAAATCAGAATCTCCCCAGGAGTAATTTGCACTCCTTATCTCTCATCTTTTCCATGTGACTCTTTGTAAAAAGGGAGTCTCCATCTCCTTTGTAGCCACCCTTTAAATACTGGAACATGATGATAAGGTCTCCCCTAAGCCTTTTTTCTCAAGGCTGAACAAGCCCAATTCTCACAGCCTTTCCTCATAGAGCAGGCTTCCCAGTCCTTGGATCATCTTTGAGGCCCTTCTCTCGACCCCCCTCCAGCCTGTCCTCATCTTTTTTGTATAGTGGGGACCAAAACTTATCAAGATGTTGAATTCTCTCTCTGCCTCCGTTGGGATGATCACTGTGTACATTACTCCAGTGCTACACCTGAGGAATTGGATGCTCTCCACGTTTGCCTGCTCTAAATCTCAGCAAGATGCAAAAGCAGCAGCAGCCAGTCCCTTGCCCTCTTTCCATACATGGTACCAAATATCTATGAAGATGAAAGCAATATGAAATAGTTACTATCCTTGACAGCTGCATTCACCCCTCTTACTTTTTGTAAGTCTGGAGGGAAGGAGAGTTACTCTATATAGTTACAATTTCCAGGTAAGGCTGGAATGCAATCTCCTGGTGATGTCTGCCTCGGTAGCCTGCGGGAACAGGCTTATGCCTGAATTGTTTTGGTTTTTAAATGCTGTCTCTTCTGGGGAGGTTTTTGTTATTTAATTAGTACCATTTCTTTAGCTCACATCACAACTGTGCTCAAGGTCCTAAGCAAGGGTAGAGTCCCAGATTTGCCAAGAGGTAGAAAATATTGTTTCTAAATAAAGTATTACTTGGATAGGTCTTTGATAGTTACAAATCTTAACCTTCAGGCTCCATCCTATCTTGCAGAACTTATCATTTCTACTTCCCTGTCAGGCAGCCTTGTATTATAAGACTGTAAAACTCACAGCTAGACACCGGGCTGCTCCCTCAGATACACCGTGGCTTGGTGCACACCCAGGTTATAATGTTTTCTGATCCTCTCTCCTTGAGCTACAAAACCAAGATTGTGCCTTCATTTTCACCAGCTGCGAATATCTCCTGAAGCGTGGCAAGGCTTTGATTTTTATTTCCTCGAGAAGACCTCAGGATTTATTTAGGGATGTCGCAGGTTAATAGAGATGTGTTTGATTAGGAAATGAGAAGGCAACGTGGAAGTGCTGGGGTGCCAGGAGTCTGATGCGGGGGAGGCAGCAAACTTGACTCTGGAGATGGCTGAGGACGTCACCCGTGAGGCATCCGAGATGCTGCACGCTGAGCGTGTTTAACGACATGTAGGGAGAGAAGATGAATAGGGCTGTTTTTTCTAAACTATGATAGCTTAATGAAAAACAACTTCTGTCCTTCAGCCGTAAGAGCTATTCCTATTCCTGAACTGTGAAGGAGGAGGAGTAAGCAGGAAAATGCCATATGAAATTGTTAAGCTAAATTCGGAGACGGTACATTCTGGCCAACAAGGAAGATGTACCCGTGTATCACAGTATTCTGTTAATTGATGATTCATTTTTAGCCCAACTTGTCTGTAATGAAAACCCCTAACGTTTAATTTCCATACAGCTAGAATTAAGGTTTACTTTAACCTCAGTGTTCTCTGCGCATTAGCTTTTTTGCTATTGTGTAAATCTTTCTGCTCAAACAGCAATACAGGAGCCATCCTCCTACCATGTAAGTGGGTAATGCTGACTCATAACTCATTATCCTCCATAATTCCAGACCGCAAATGTACAGCTTCCATTGTTAGGAACACTGTCACTAAAAAGGTTACCATTGCTTTAGTGAAAGATTTGTGAAAAGAGACAATTTGTCACAAATCAAGACTTTTATGTTTGTAGCAAAGTAGTGGTAAAAAGGACGTAGGTAGATACACTTGGTTTGTATCCATAAAAATTGGAAAAAATTCTATTTTCTCTTGAATTTATTTCCAACTGTACTAGTGACTTACATTACCATGGCAATTTAGACACCTTTTTGTGTTCTCCAGTATCAAAATACCTTTGAAACTTTGGACCTTAGACATTACAGTGGTCGTTTTGCAGCTGAAGCTAAAGCAAACCACTGCCAAAGGAGCTACAAAGGACGAATCTTCTGTCCCTGTGACACTCGAGCATCCTCTAAATGGCCGCTTTCACTCACCTGCAGAGTTCTTTTGCATCAGTGTAAAAACAGGGCTCAAAATGATTGCAAATGAAAAGGGCAGAAGCTGGCAAGCACATTGACATAAATGAGTGAAAGTTGCAGAATGCCACGTTATTAGATGTGTCCCCATTTCACCCCCTGCCAAATGAAGACACTGTCTCCTTCAAAGGAGGGCGGTGGGGTTCACCTCCTGAACGCCTGGAAGGTGCTCAGAGGGTCTTAGGTGGAAAGAGCAGAGGAATCATAAAGTATCATTGCACTTGGGCTGCCTGGAGAAATTAGGAATCCTAACGTTAATTAGAGCTGCGTGAATAATTCATAACAGATCGTTTATTAAAAGAATGCTTCTACTTTTTTTTTTTTTTAATTCTGTTTTCAAATTGTCCATAAGCAGATGGTGATTTTTTCTGGATTGTGTTCATTATTCAGACCTATTAGCTAAATTATTTGGGGGAGTAAGCTCTGCTGTGCGTCTCGCACAGGGGGAGTTAGCTGGGCGTATTTAATGGTCAGAATTCTCCGTGATAGCGTGAGTTTTTATTGGCCATATTGATCACCTGGTGTGCTTCTGCTCCTGACTGGATGCGTTAACATTTGGAATAGGGACTCCGGCACGAATACTCGTAGAGGGTATTACGGCTCCTTGTGCCTCCCCCATCTGTATGCCACATCAGCCCGCTGCCTCTCTGTTCAGATCTTGCCTTTGCATAGAATTATTCAGAAATGTTTAAATCAGAATAATTATTCCTGAATAGCTCTCTCTGTGAGCACTTATTCTATAATAAGAGTGCTGTGTACCAGTTTAGTTTAATCTGCTTGAAAGCGAGCTAAACTAAACAGGAATAAGGCATGCCAACTGCAAAAGGAAAGATGCCACAGAATTTAAATTCACAGCCTACCTCTTGCTTTTAAACACAAAATACCTTTTCTGGGTCAGAGAGGCCCCTGAGCCACAGAGCTGTGAAAGCTGGAGGGTTTCAGGGGAGGGAGCACTCTGTAAATACCCTGTTCAATGCACTCATGGTTAGGGAGGAGATACGCAAAGGCACCTTGAGTCTGACCCCAAAGGGTTGGTCTTTAGTTATCTAAATTAATTCCCCTGTGTGCACAAACCCTTTAGCTCACGTGCTCCCTGTTTTGGGAGTGTGCAGCTCCCAGCACAACAGTCCCTGCTGGTCGGTGGTCCCTGATGGCTGGTGGGGTCAGTGAGTCAGACAGCATGGCACGGCAAGGGCAGAACTGGGATTAGACACCAGCATCCCACAACCATCTCCAAACCTCCACTTCTAACCTCTGAATAACATTACCCCTCAGTGGAAGCAAACCGAAAGAAATAGAAAGACTATCAAAACATTGGTGGATAAATATTCCTTCTGCACTGCAAACTGTTGCTTACAGCTAGTATTTTTTAGGTAATGATCTGCTTTTAGATTTTCTCTGAGATGTATATTCCATCTCTTTGACACTTATCTCAGCCTTATCTCTGCTCATTTTTTTTTTTCCCTTCCTTAAATCTCTTTCTCTACCTTTAAAACACTCTTTCCCTGAGCAGCTACAGATGTGCCGATGCCGTTGTGCTCTTTGCAATGCAGCTGAGCAACTCGGGAAGCCGAGGAGGCTGCTCGCAGCAACCTCCGCACCCTGGATGCAGCTGGAGAACCGGCTGCAGCTGACCCTCAGCCTCAAGCACCACCGAGCACGGTGGCACCACATCCATCCACGGTGGGGGTAGATCGAGGCCACAAAAATAGCAGCAGAACAGTACTTTCTTAAAGGAGGCTAAAAAAAAAAAAGAAGAAGAAGAATATTAAATTTTTTAAATGGGGAAATGTTAAAAAAAATAATTTTTTTAAAGTCGAAAGTAGGGATTTAAGGCAGGAAGGTTCCCTGCCCAATCACAGGAATATGGATTGCAGCAGGAAAGATGTGATGAAAACAGGAAAGGCTGCCTGGAGATGTGTAGAAAAGTGCTGGCTATATAATGTATATACACATTATATACAAAAGATTAACTTATGGCAATAAGAGCAGTCCACCTCTCCTGAGCTTCCCGGGGGCTGCAAGTTACAAAGAGTATGGAAAGCACTAAAAGAGTAACTCACCAACACCTCTACACCAGTCTAGAGAGAGAATTGTGAAGATACTTGGGGGGATTTACAGGAGTTAGAATGAAAGATGTTCTTCAAAATAAGATGTCACGAGTGATGTTCAAACTAAAAAATCTGAGAGCAACGAATTGCCCAGATGGCAGGGGGACATGGCAATTAGAGAGCTAGCGTGTTAATCTGTGACGGGGCAGAGATGTTAAGTGAAAATCAAGCTGCGCTGCTCTGAGTGACAGGAGCAGACCATTTCCCAACCCATCACCAGCATCTTCTCCCCTCGCTCCACACCATCCTCCTTCGCCCTTTAGTGGTGCCTCTGCACAGGTTTGGCATAGCTTCCTCTAATGACTCATTGCATTGGTCCTTCTGACATCTTTGCATTCTAGCAAAAGCTTGACAAGAGTTTAATTCAATGTCTTTGGTGTGTCCCAGTGCCCTGATCCTTGTGCCTCAGTTTCCCCAGTTTGTGGTTTGGTTTGGGGGTTTGGTTTTGGAGTTGGTTATTTTTGTTTGGGTTTTTTTTTTTTTTTGGAGGGAGGGGTTCATTGGTTGGACTAGATGATCTGAAAAGGTCCCTTCCAACCTAGGTGATTCTGTGATTCTAGTCTCGGGAAGGACACAGGAGCATGGTCCCGAGGGAGCATCCTTGGCTCGGGCATCCCCTTGGTATTCCATTCCCTCTCTTCCTACAAGGTGTTCATCCCTTCCTGTGCAGTGGGTGATGGACTCCGACAGGCTGAAGGTCCACAAAGGTGTCGCTGGTCAAGCATCAAGGTGATGCAGAGCTCCGTGCCAGCTCTCCAGACAGAGAGGAAATATTCCAGCCGGAGGCAGCGTGCGCGGTTGAGAGAACGCCTCCCCGGGGAGAGCTTCCAGCCGAGCAGAGCCATGGCTCTCCCCGGCCGCCTATTTTCATCAAGATGTTTCCAGGCAGCAATAGGGAGTTAAAAATGAAGTTCTGCAGGTCACTTGCCAGCCCTTCCCACAACCAAGTCTATAAAGAACAGCAGCTAATGTTTCTTCTGTGCTTGTGTTTCCTGGGAAGGGTATGTTAATATAGACTGTCTTTATTATCCTATCTGAAAAGATATTTCATTTTACCAGTTTTTACTACACAATCTCAATAACTGGAACTTGTTTAAAGGCTCACTGCTCCAGGAAAATGCATTACATCTTGGCTTTTAAATCCGCCAACTCCCATTTATTGGTATTAATAATACATTGGGAAAGCTGTTCTTTTTATTTTATTTTGGTCATCTCAATATTATTATTTTTTTGGTAGCTCTAAAGTCAAATATTTAAAAAAGAAAATGTTTTCAAACACCATTTCTGTATCCTAGAGGTAACCACACTCCGTGTGCTATTAAGGAATCATTCACAGTGCTTAGGAAGGGAAAAGGCGAAGAAGGAGAAAGAAAAAAAAAAAAAAAGAGAAAATAGCAAAACTGTTTCATAATCATTTATGAGCCCAAAGTGTCCAGGGAAAAAAGTTTTTAATAATAAACAAAATACATAAATTAGTTTCCATTTAAAGTTTAGGCGTCTTTAATTTATAAACGCTATTTAAGCAGAGAAATGTTGATGAGGGCTAGAGTAATTATTCGCATAAGTGGAAATGCAAAACTTTGGTGCTTCTACACAGTTCATTCTACTTCTGCTAACTCCACTGAGCTTTTTTTAAGCTCAGCTCACCCGGGGAATTGCTGCTGCATGTTTATGTATTTACTATAGAAGACACTTTTTTTTTTCTTTTCTTTTTTTTTTTTTTGCCGAGCCAGCATAGGCTTTTTAATCTTTCACTCATTTCAGCATTGCTATTGTGAAGGAGGATATTAATGGTCAGGCACTTCTCTCAGGAACACTGGTGTAAAATCAGAGTAAAAGGGCTGAAGTCAGTGGAATTTTTCCACTTCTTAAGCATTGCCACATCCGAATGCAACCCCCGGAGCTCAAAGAAGCGGGTAACCCAGGATCACCTCGTGTTTACCTTCATCTCTCTCCTCCTGTGCTAATCAAAATGGGAGAGAGGAAGTTTGGCCAATAACAATTTTTTTTTCCTATGCTGTATAAATGCAATCCCTGCATTATTATATTGAAGCTGGGAACCTCTAAGCAATTACTTCCCAGCACATTAGTGTCCATGTACTAAATGCTAAAGTGTTTATTCAGTGCATTGCAGGATCAGGTTATTGCTGAGTCTGTCCATCATGCCAAGAAATTATTGCTATAAGTGCTTTAAGAGCATGGCCAGTACAATGGAGATATAACCAAGCTGAAGGACTGCAGTACTCCTGCTCGACGTAGGGAGGTCAGGCATGTCTTTATTTAGAGAGGAAAAAATAAGAAATTAAAAAATAAAAAAAAGGAGGCTGCAAAAGTGTTCAGATGCACAGAATCTCATCATCAAACACGCATTGCTGTAGAAACAAAAAAAAACCAAAAACCCCAAAAACAAGCGCAAACGTCTTTATACTGAAATTGAGTGGAAATTGGAATAGTGAAGGAAATATGCTTTCTTTTTCAATTCCAGATGCTCATGCAGTCTTTTGCCTGGGATTAAGAGGTCACTTATTGCAGCCTTAAAGGATAAGGACTGGGCTAGATAGGAGAACCAGCAGCTGTTTATTCTGTAAATGTTTGAATATGAATCAGGTCCTTCCTTTTCAGAGCTTCACTTATTACTTTTATTTACCAGGATAATATCAGAAGTCTAATTAATTCTCCCCACCTTTTTCAATTCTCAGTGTCTCTGTGCTTCAGCAAAGCTGGAACCCTTTAGAGCTTTCTATCTATTGAATGAAATATCCTTGTTTATAAGGATGGCTATGTCTTTATCTTTTCAGCTGAGATTGCCTTAAAATGTACTGGTGCAGAGCGCACAGATAATGCAGGGGGAATAATCATTTCTCTTTTTTTGCATTTGGTTATCAACTGGTGGTTTATTTCTGTAATCATTTTTATCAGAGTCCTTGCTATACAGTGGTTAATATTCAGGAATTATTCTTCTCTCTTTCAAAAGTTAGAAATAACAGCCTTAGTGAGACAAACTGAGGTCCAGGGCTGTTAAGTGACTTCTCCAAAATCACACGGGGAAGGATTTTAAGGCTGGGATTCAACAGACCTAAACGTGATATTCAAAAACCGGTGTCTACTCCTCAAGTACTTCTGCAGGCTGTCTCTGGGGTGAATTGCCACTTTCTGGAGGTATTTCTGGAGACAACTCTTAGACTAAACGCAGCCCTAAAAGGACTAATGTTGGGCATGCTAAGTCCCAGTCTACATACCTGGGCATCTGCTGCAGTGACTAAGCCAGAGGACCTGATTTGGGCTAGAACCCAAGCCAGCACTAACATGCAATTGCCTTGTTTTGCCCTGATTCAGCCCATTCCCAATCACCACCCTCCAGAAACAACATGAGAGGAGGGCAAAGATGACAACCAGCATTCCACCAAGCCTGTAGCAGAGCCCAGTGATTCCAGTGGCATGTTTGGATGATACCAGGGGTCACTCTGGGGCTGTGTCCATCCCCAGGAGGAGGAGGAGGAGGTTGTGGTCGGTAATGCTCCCTGCTTTCCCGGATCAGGTACCAGGTACCGCTGTAACCTTGAGCTTCCCCACGCTGAGATGACAGCCCCTCCTCTGAAGCCTTGTCTGTTCTGACTGTAAGCTCTTTAAGTTGGGTCTCTCTTGTAATACTCGTACATCCCGTCCTAGAAAGCTGCCACAACAACAGCCCTTATCTTGATGAGGGGCCCAATGTGCTGCTCTAGTGCATTGTAATAATAATATCATTAGAAAAGTTCCTTCATATCATCCAGCCCAAGGACAAACAAGATCTCCCTCTGTGCTAATTCAGCAAGGATTTTGTTTATTCTTGATTATTTCTGTTGGTGATGCTTGTATTACTGGAGTTCGTTGTTTGCTCACAGTACTCTCTCTGTTGCTAAAGCCTTTCTTTTTGCATTTGACCTAAATGTTTCTAGATTTTAAAATGTTTAGGTAATTCCTGGTGACTCCTCTTAGCTCTTAGGCAAAGCTCCTTCCTTGTTAAACCTCGGGTACCCCCAAGACACTTGTTGAGTAAAAATAGCTTGTAATAACATTGAGGCCCAAGGATGTGCACAAGGGGACCAGCCATTTCCTAAACACATTCCGAGAAGTTCTGTGTTGATTATGCACTTGTTATTGATAATTATTAATTATATGCTGGTTATTACAGTGCGCTCTTGTTTTATTGGCATGCTATGCATTTCACAGAGGCAAAAGCCATTCTAAGAGAAATGGATGACATTAGCTTAGCACAATGATTAATAACTTTATGGTAATGATGTATATCTCTTTACCATTGAGCTCTGAAACACAAGAAAGTCCTACACAAGCTCATTCACACCCTGCCTGGTACATGAAGGGGTGACTTTGCCACCAAGATTGGGCTGCTTCTAGAGAGAAAAGAGGGAGACAATAATTAGTCCTCATTAATTAGTGGAGGTTGCCTGGGCTTGGGCCTATTGGATGTTTAAAGGGCTAAAGCTATGCCTACACATACACTGTCAACCAGGCTTGACGTCCAAGAAATGCAAAGCAGGGAGAATGGTGTCCCTTTCCTGGTGTCTAAAGGTTCACAACTACCAGGAGTCACTTCTGAAAATCTTGATCCTTCTTCTCCCACGTCTCTTTGAGCACTCCAGTGCTGGAAACACCCTGGGAGAGCAGCCTCAGCTGTCAGGGTTGTCTCGCTTTAGGGCAGCTTCTTCTCTTCCACCCATTCAGAGCCCTGGGGGCACGGGGGCAATCCAGACCCACCCAGAGGTGACACTGACAGATGCACTTTGGTGACTGGAGTCAGGATTAACACCAGCACCCAACCCTTTTCCCAAGTGTTTCTTTGACTTTGACTCTGCCCAGCCAATATCTGTTTTGATTTGCAACCTCGGTGCCATTTGGAGGTACAGTGAGTAGCTTCTTGCTGGCAAATACGAGATGCTGATAGCTTCTGAAATTTATATTCTACCCTTGAGATAACAAGACAACAAATTTTTTACATCATGGTGGGGGGAGAAATGTGACAGGCTTTTAAAGGAAGAGATCAAGATATGTGCAAGCACATGTCCCTGTCCCTCCACTCAGGATTCAATCATTTCCCCAAGCAGGTGACATCATTGGGATGATGGAAAGGTCCCATTTCCCAGAGAAGGGACAGGAGGGGGGGCCTCAGCTTTGGGACTGGATTGATATCCCTCTGCTGGAGCAATTACGCTTCTGAAGTGGCAAAAAATAAATAATAATAAATGAGTAATAAACACCCCATTTGAATCTCTAAATGAATATCGGATTTTAATTATAAAGGTTTAAATTTCAGAATGGAAAAGCTACTTTTACACAATTACTGCATGCAACTTTTAATTAACTTTCGAGAACTTTTCTCTTTCTTAAAAAAATCTAATTAATAATACTTAGGGAACTATTATCATAAAATAAGTCACAGAAAGAGGTAGAGAAGTATTAAACATATTATATTGTACAAAATTACTCGGGAGAAAGAGACTTGCTAATTCTGAAAACAAAGCCAGAGCTTCCAGCTTTCCTAATTCCGGCCTGTAAGGAGCTTTTTTTGCTGAATGAAAGCGTGAGAAAGACATGGGAGTCATAGGATTTAGAAAGGAAAATATTGTTATGTTAATCTGCTGTTGCAGAGACCTGTGAGAGTAGGAGAGAGGATCCCTCTCACTCACCGAAGTCCCTTTATTTGGGGGAAATATGAGCAGGTAGATAAGAGAGGTTGAGGGAGATGGTGAATGAAGGGGTAAAGAATGGGTTGGGAACCCACAGGATTGCTCTCCAAGAGCCCTAATAAACCCAGCTGGAAAGAGAGGAGAGTGAGCCAGGCCTTCTAGGCTGGGCAGGGAAATGGTGTGTGTTTGTAACCCGCCGGGGGGCTGGGGATGGAGGGGATCCGCAAAATCAGGAGCGAAAACAGAGGAAAGGAAAGCTTTCTGAGGTACTGCACAGCCCTCCAGAAGGCAGGCTGGAGGGACTGCGAGGGTCTGGGCATGCAAAATGGGCTGAGAAGAGCGACTCGGAGCAGGAGGGGGAACGGTGATGTGATGTTCTGGAGCAGAAGTATATTACTGCAGGAACCAAGAGGGAAATTAAGTCAGCGTACAAGGACACGAGGGGGGGGGCAGCCTGTGGTAAAACTTGTTGCTTCAGTAATGGAACAACAGCGAATGAGAGTCACTTCACAATAATATTTTGCCCAGGCCTTGTTCCAGCTGGGTTTTAAATTAACCAGTAGATACAGCTGTCAGCGCCTCTTTTATGAGATTGCTCCAACGCAAGAAATCCTCCGTGGTCTAAACAGCCTGTTTTGAAATAACCCGTGTTTGTGTGTATAGAGGAGGTTGAGCCTCTCTAATCTAGCACTCTGCCAACGTGGCTTTGACTCAGCTGAATTCAACTCAGCACCCCGAATTAAACCGAGATCTAAAATTTCTGGACATAATGTCCTTTATGGCCAGTTCAGCCAGAGTGAGCTTTCACCTCCACCTGCCCTTCAGGGAGGGGAAGAAGGATGCAAAGCCAAAGAGCTGAAGCATTCATTTTAACAGAGGGTGGGGGGGAAACTGACATTTTCAGCCCCTTTTCCTAAAGAGCCCTCTGGCCATTACAGCTGGAAAATACATCAATGAGAGTAAACAAAGTACCTGCAACAGAAACAGTGAAACTTTGGACTGGGGACCTGCCTGAAGACCCCAAGGGCAGAAAAATCCTGCTCTTTGCATGCTGCTTTTTTAGCAAGTCCATGGGTTGTGCTCAGGCTGTTCCACAGAGCATGGGCTGAATCCTCCAGCCTTATTTGTCCTCTCTGCCTGGCCCCCAAGGCAGACAGCCTCTGGGCAGAGCACTGACGTGCCTCACCAAGTCTATTGCTGTCACACCAAGATCAGGCAGACCAGGTCCTCTGTCACCTGGTTGTTGGTATCTGGCTTTTTCTGAAGCTGGACTGGTACATCTGCTGGCTGGACTAGACCACGTTGGCAGTGGTGGGTACAGGTTATGTTGTTGGGACTCATAGAATCATTATGGTTGGAAGAGACCTTTGAGACCAATAAGTCCAACCGTTAACCCCACACTGCCAAGTTACCACTAAACCATGTCCCTCAGCACTACATTTACACGTCTTTTAAATACCTCCAGAGATGGTGATTCCACCACTTCCCTGGGCAGCCTGTTCCAATGTTTGATAACCCTTTCGGTGAAGGGATTTTTCCTAATACTCAATCTAAACCTTCCCTGGTGCAATTTGAGGCCATTTTCTTTTGTCCTGTTACATGTTACTTGGGAGAAGGAACTGACCCCCACCTTCATAGTCCTTGGCTAAGACTTTTCTTTACTGTGATGGTGTCTACTCACTCCTGTAATGCATACCCCATGCATCAAGCATTTAGATCATTTGTTGTAGTGTCTGGAACCCAGATTTCCCCTCTTTGCTCTTCTCTGCTCATGTATTTTAGAGGGTCTGTCTTTGATGGTGAGTAGAACAGGGCTGTAGGCTCAAGGATCTGTTGTGCTACAGCCATGCAGGGAGGCAGCAGACCCACAATGTGCCCAGCACCCTGTGCTCACACCAAAGGAGCTTCACGATCCCCAGAAAGCTAAACACGCAGAAAGCCCTAAGGGCTCACCTGCAGCCCCAGGACTATGTCTGAATTAACTTTAAACCTCTTAGCCTGGGGTTTTTTGGCAGCTTTTTGGGTTGTTTCACCACCTGTAGCGGGAGCCATAACTGAAAGGGGATAATTTGGAGCACATTCAGGTGTGTCTATGCAAGCTGCAGTCAAGAGGAGTGAGTACAGCGTGTGGATGCCCTACAACCAGATAAGGGAGGCAAAGAGAGGAAAGCATTGACTTGAGCAAATTCACATTTAAATTAGTATAAAAAATGGTGTGGTCCAGAGCCCCCAAATGCATGGGGCATCTGCTGGACCAAATTTATCGCTGCTCCTCTAGTGGACTAGGAACTAGAAGGTATGCTTTCTCTGGAGCTATGAAAACATGTCACAAAATCTATTCCTTTTGTATTCCAAATAATTTCACTTTGCAAGAAAAAAACACCCTAAGCTCTTGAAAAACAACCACCACCACAACAAAAAAAAAAAAAAAAAAAAGGAAAGAAAAAAAAGAAGAGAGAGAATAACACCCAAACGAGTTTAGATTCTCACATCCCTGCCAGGATGTTCCAAATATAACCACAAAACACAGTTCTTAAGCTCATATTTATTACTATACAAATCTAGTTTAAAAACAGCTCTACAGGGGTTTGTGTTCAGCTGTGGCACTAGATCAGAGTAAAAAGGACATCTTGTTCCCGGCAGAACTGTAATGCTGCACTGACCTCCAGTGGAATTTGGGAAAATACTCCAACTGCAGAGGCTTCTTCACAGCGCCCTGGAGCCAAAACTTACCTTGTTTCGGAGCTTTACTGGGGCATCAAACTCACACCGGGATCAGGATATTTATTGCCGATTACTGTATACTTAGCATAAATATGTTAAAACACTGTAAGGGAGTAACGTTTCCAGTCTAGGTCTAACCTCATCAAATTTAAACTTAAATATGCAGATATTAAAGAGAGCTTTCCAAAATCAATCAGCTTGAGGGGTTTTTAATTGATGGAGGTGCAATTTTCATCCACTTTTCCATTGCAGAGAATTTTCAAAGATGGTTAATTTCAGTTTTCCCATCAGAAAACCTCTTCTTTTGGTTCGGTCACCCACCCATAGAACTCTAATGATAATCACTGCATGACATTTCTGCTCAGCACTTAGTAGGCAATTTTCAAGGTCAAACAAAGGTGATCAAACAACACAGTGGCACTGCTCAATCTGTATGTGTGTGATTGATTGCCCCGATCAGACATTAGAGCAGCACCACTTGACATCATTGTGTCCTTTGATGTCCTGATCAAAGAAAAAGAAGTATATGGTATATATGGTACGCCCAAGATATTCCCCAGAGTGCCCTAATTTAACAGTTCCAAGGTCAGCTGGGGGAAAATGTGGCATCCTGTTTCTGGCAATCTCTAGCCGTGGTGGGTCCACTTCTGTTGTGCTAGGAGCTGGATGTACGTTGAATAAAACGGCTGTCAGTGACACAAATAGTCTGAATATTAGAAAAAGAGTTCAGCTTCAGTTTTAAAAGACAACCTTTTCTGAAAAAAAGAAAAGTCCCTTTCCCCTGAAACAGCTAGAGGGCCCTTCCAGGTTGTTCACGAGTTTTCTCTGAAGAGCAATTAGAGAACTATTGTTCAAAGTGTGCTCAACAAGGAGGCAATGAGGACTTCAAAGAAAAGAGGCAGAGATTGATAAAGCCTCTCTAGAAACAAGCAGGGGGGAGTCAGACACGCAAGGGGACCTGAAAGGAGAAGGAGAACAAGAGAAAGGAAGGCAGTGCTCTGGGTTTTTTTTTGGTTTTTGCTCCTTTTTTAAGCAAGATAAAAATATTTCCACCCAAAATATTCAAATAGCCTCCGATGTCCTTCATGGTATTTGCTCTGCACCCACCTGCATACTCGGTGTGTGATAAGGAGGAAGAAGCAGGCGTGCGAGGGGCAGAAGGGCCATGTATCACCCACCGTTTTACACCACACCATGCCAGCAAGGTCTTGTTTTCAATCAGAATCATGTAAATTAGTATTTTTCTGCCCGGACACAAGTGTTTTTAAAAATCCCACTCATTTTGCATGCCCTGCTTAGACTGTAACTCATCTGAAGGCAGTACCATTGTGTTAGGTGTTCATACGCTGTCTGCTCCTGCTCCATCTCCTGGGCTCTTGATTACTGCTCTGCCTTCAACACACAGGTCTGCGGGGTGTAGGGAGGTGTGATCACACAAGGAAACCCCCGAATTTCCTTGCTGTGGTGGCAGAAGTGGAGGTATATTTCCTCGGTTTAGATTTTGGAAGTGTATTTTCTGATATATTAAAGCAAAGCAAGTAGATACTAACCTGTCTTGGGAAGACTGACAGCAAGGAAAATTTCAGCCCCATTTTTGGCCAAATTAGAATCAATGGACAACAACGGTTTTATTATAAAGAGAGGTGTCAGGCGATCCCAATAAATACAAATGGCACTCCCCTGTATAACACAATGTGAATATGATTTGAGATATATGACAAACTATTTAAATACATAGTGATTTTGGTTTTTCCAAAGACTCTGATCCACCTCTAGCAGAGTCTTCAAGTGCTTTCCCCCCGCCCCCCCTCCCCCAACTGGTATTACACAAGCAATAAAAAATTTCATATGAGATTTCTTGATATGAGTAATATCACAGAGCAAAAGAGTAATGCACAGCAGGTGGAGAGACGCTGCGTATGTAATATACTGCATGCTTACTGGGGTTTTTTTTGTTCAATGGGCAGGTTTTGTTATTGCAATAGGGTCAGTCCAGCTGTGACTTTTCAGAGAAATCCTCCCCGTATGGCTAGAGCAGCCGGAGACACCTTCTCTTTCACTCTGGATAGAAAACCTGCTGCACTAGAAAGGCCCCGTCGCTGGGTGAAGTCCCATTGAATGCTGTAAAAGGGAGGCACTTGTGAATGTCTTTGGAAGCTGCCAAGTTTTAATGCCTGTGGTGTATTATTTCCTTGGGAATGCATGAAAAATGTCAGTTAGTGAAGCAAAGAAATGGGATCTTTAAAAAAACAGAAAAGAAAGAAAAAGACTTAATTTTCCTTCTAATGATGGTTCTTTGTGAAGCTCCAGGGATGCACAATTTCTAATTGAAGCTAGAAATGCTTAAACAGCACGTTTTGGGGTAATATTTACCTCCATGCAGAGCTGTGGTGTAAGGTAGAGGCAACCTTTCTGTTTTGAGTGCCAACTTGGGTTTTAGGAGACCCAAGTGCCAAGTGGGATGGGTCATAGATGGTTCTTTTGGGGGGCGCTGGTGTCCCCTCCTGCTGCACATACAGCCCCTGACATGCCAGGGCTGCTCATCCTGGGAGGGAACACGGTTCAAAGGCATCGCCTCGATCTCTACTTGCTTCCCAGAAAGGAAAACATTTCTGTGGTTAATCTGTTGCCGCTCTTTCAGCCGCTACTCACACGCTAATTGTAATGCAATAAGTGTAGCAGGTTTATATAATCTATCATATCTTAATTAAAAGGTCTGCAGCTTTTGCTTGGACTTTGTTCATTTTGGTTTAGCATTACCAAACCAAAGCGATTGGACATTATTGAAAAAACATGTCTTGATGGCACTGAACCAAGACTCCTGACAAAAATGTTGGCAGAAAACTTCACAAGTGTGACTGTTCATCATGCTTTGCAATAGTTATTTATTTCAAAATGTCAGAATTTTCCACAGGCCAGAAATTCCCATTCCTTTCTGTCTCTATTACAAACTACCTCCGCCTCCACTCCCCTACACCCCAACGCTCAGGCGTTGAGTCTGTAGGAATGCACAGATCAGCAAGACGTGCCAAGAGCTACTGAAAGGATAAACAAAGTTACTCAAATTATTCTTACAAAGCAGAAAAATATGGATGTAATTTTATAAAATTATTTGCTGAGTGTTGAACAATGAGGCGAGCCCTCCAGCCCAAGTTTATAACATCTCAATTATGCAAACCCTGGATTCATTATTCCCACTTTGATGTCATGCTGCACACAAGAATCTTGCCGTAAATCCTCCCATCACGTGGCAGTAGTTTTTAGTTTATTATGGAAAACAGAATTTTGGGGGGAGAAATTTAACCTGTCAATTAGTAGGATGGGTAGGTTATGAAAACGGAGCAGAAAGCTAAGTTAGAGAAATACTTTCTCCTTCTCAAAAGGAAAGTGAGTTTTTATTTAAATATTTATTCATTTGCTTTAATACTTTAAAATCTAAACTATGCTTGCTTCCAGGGCCCCAGTTATCACTATCAAATTGGGGAATAGAGCATATTGTGATCTCCAACAGTTCATAATCTTCAAATCCAAGGGTGGACTGTTTTTTTAGGGCATCTCTTGTTCAAGTTTCCGTGTTAATGCAGAACTAGAGGAACGGTTTATTCCTGCAGGATGTGGGCAGACTGGACCATCTTTTGTGGCCTTAAGAGCAGTTCTGGGAACTGGCAGAAGTGTTGGCAGCTACAGCGGCCGATAGGCAAACGGCAAAGACTATTTGTAGGAAACAAATTTCACTGGCATTTGCATCAGAAATCTAATTCGAAGGATTAGATCACCCCGCCAGAGAGCTAAAACAATATCCTGCCACGTGTGCCCAATCAAGAGCAATCAACACAGCTTGGGATTTTGTGGCTGCTTATAACAAACCGCCCATAAACAACCTGCAGACCTGGGCAGGAACTTGAGATAACAAATGAATTCGAGCAAATCTCAGCAACAGCTCCCGGACAAGTTGTGAACAGAGAGGAAACTAAATTAATCAGATAAATGATTTGCTCAGCTCTGGTGGAAAATGTCAAACACTTCAAAACTAACCTTTTGGCAGCAGGATTGCTCTTCCCGGATCTATTTAAGATTTCTGCCTTTTGCATTTGTCAACAGAGCTCGGGAGCAAGTGTGTTTCAGTAAGGGCGATGTGCCATTCTGAACACGTAGGCACGGAGCCTCTGGCTACCTGCAGCGAGCGTGCCAGCTCCACCGCACGGGCGGCACCGCCTGGAAAGGCAAATGCTCTTCCCTGGGCCAAGGGGAAACACTTTTGAGCAGCCTGTAGCTAAGCCCGAGCAGAATATTTCTATCAGAACCGATTTTTCTCCAAAAAAAAAATCTTTGAAAAAGAGCTTTGACTGCTCTTTTGCAAGGGGTATTTCAATGAGGTTTATCCGCCCTATGGAAATATCAATTTTGTATTTAGAAATTAGGTGCAAAATTGTGGTTTTTTTATTTCTTGCTGGAAGTTAGAGTGTGCTTATTCTGAAAGGTTGGTGTAGTGCCAAGAAGGGTGGTAGCCCAGCTGGCTTGTGGTGCCTTTCCCTTGGGCAGCAGGGACTCCCCAGTTAAGGCTGGGCTGGACCCCGGTGCCCTGCGTTCCCCGGCACACAGCACTGGCGGGCTCTGGGGGGCCACCTGCCCACCCAGAAAGGTTCTTCTGTTGACAGTTGTCTTTTTTTTCTCCCGAGCCAAACCGCAGTTGTTGTAAACCAGCATTGCAACGTGTTCACCTGGAACGATTGTGGCCAGAGGAAAAAAACTACCAGAAAACTTTTCTGTATTGACATAGGCACTGTAAAAAAAAAAAAAAAATTAAAAAAAAAAGGTGTTTGGCAAAAGGGGAAGCATTTTAGCGCAGCATAGTTGCACAAATCTTGCTTCATTTCATTCATTTCAGACCTTCTAGTCGCCTGGAGCAATATTCCCCCTCCGGCAGAGGATCAGCATAAGGTCCGTGCAGCGGTTAATCCCCTTCCTCCCTGGTGCCCGGGGTGAGCGCAGGACGGGAGTGTGCCCTGTATTTTACACACACGCTTAAGTTGCTTTGAGCCCAGCGTTTTGCTGAATCGGAGCATCGATTCTCGCCCTGCTTTTCCTGCTCCGGGTGGATTCCCCGTGACCCAGGTGAGGAGACCTTGTTATTCTCTGTTCATTGATTGTTGGTGGGTACGTTTGGAGTGGAGTTGTCTCTTTACTAGGTTGAAGTACGGGGTGTTCAGTGTTTATTGTGTTCTTAACGAAGTCTGTTATCAGCAAGTTTGAAGTTTGTTGCTATCTTCCAGCGTCTTAGACTAATCACAGTAATGAAGGCATTGAACGGAGCCCTTCTCAGGTGGCATTTACCATTGTTTGCTGCAGATAACATAAAGCTTTCTGATTACAGTCGGCTTTTATCACTTCAGAGCAAATCTACTCCACTGAAATGTGCTAATAAAACCCACGGAAGCAACAAACTGGAAAGAAGTGTTACAGCAATAAAGGAACATGAGGGAAAATGTACAGCTTTTGCCGCTGTTATCCTTTTCAATTTATTAAGATCTAACCGTTTTTGTAATATGGCACTATTGCTGGGGGTTAATTTAATCTTCTCTAATTCCAGGCTCAGGTCAGTTTTCAGTGTCAATTTAGACATAATGCATATTTCTGCATTAGAATCAGAGAAGCACCCTCTGTGGCCCCATGACCATATGCTTTCAACAATCCAAGTGTAAACGTCCAGCACTTTACACGTCCATTTGATGAGATTAGCTCCAGCCTTTAAACACGCAAGTCCCAATAAAAACGCTTGGCGTTGTGGCTCCAAGGACAGAGTGGGCTTGTGCTGCCCTGGAGAAGCTCTGAGTTATGACCTGTAGCATCCCATCCGCCCGTGCTCCACTCAGCCAACCGCCCCGCAATTATCCACTGCCTGGCGCCCTACAGGGTCCCAGGAGCAGATTAGAAAACTGCTGGGCTAAACCCTGAGATCTTCATTCAATCTCTGCTGAAGACAGCAGTTGTTTTGCGTGTGTAAGGGTAATGCGAATTCCAGTAAAGATTTTATGCTGCCACCGGGGAGGCTGAAGGCAGCAGCCAGGGCAGCAGCCCACGTAAAACAGAGAGAGGGGAAAACTAGATTCAAATATTTGGGCCAATGCAAGAGAAGGACAATCGATGTCCTTCGTATCTGCATGTAGGAGACAGGATATATAGAGACCTCATCTCTATAATCACACACAATAAGCAGGATCAAACTTTGTGTCTGCTGTGTATGAGATACACTGAACTGGATAAGATTTCAATCCGTGTCTTTGTGTTCAAGTTACCTCTTGCAAATCAAGGACATCAAACCTCTTCCATATCCCACCTCCCTGATGGATACCTGGTTCAATTCAGTCCTGCTGTCCTATGATCTCTTTTGTTGTTGTCTTTTCTGAAAGATTCAGCCCCTGCTTTTTCTCTTTTGGTGTGCTTCTGTGCAGTTAATGCATTCATCTCACAATAGGAGCCGGAGTGGAAAAGCAAGTTACTAGAATACATTTCCCTTCTTTGGAGCCTTGTAGGCCTCTACATTTCATTGAACATTGTTCAGCCTCTGTCATTAGAAACTGCGTGTGCTTGGACCCATTAACTTCTATATGCCCATCACGGGGAAGGTGTTTCACAACCTACCTCCTGGTTCATTATAGCCTCCTGGCTGTTTTTCCAACCTTCATTTTGTTCCCTTAGCAGGGGTGCATTTAACAAGAGAGAAGGAATGGGGATTAAAGAGGAGGCAAGAGATCTCACACAGGTACAGGACCATCCGAGAGACCAAGTCTCTTGAGACACACCGGAGACTTCAGCAGAGGTCTGAGCAAGAAGTGCCGTGTAGTAGGAAACAGAAAGCCCAGAGACTTGATCTGCAGCAGTGTCGCCCTGTGTGCCTGCAGATATTCAAAGGACAGCATGGTCACACTGCCCCAGTCCTTATTTGACCCCCACCCTGCTGTGTCCAAGGTACTCATAAACTCCAGCGTGCTCAGCCTGACATAACTGGCTCCCTCTCCTCTAATGGAGCAGATGGAGAAATCAAATCTTCAAAGGATCCAGTGATTCAACAAGGTGACCTAAGACAGAAAGGGCAGAGATTGAATTTAAGTCTAAAGAACTCACATTCTTCTCCTCCTCTCTTGGGATTCTAATGAGAGCCCCAAACACGGAGCCGGGGGTGACAGAGTTACTAAATGGAAAGGCAACGTATATGCAGTGTTTTGCTAAAACCCTTGCACAGACCTCCCCTGTTCCAGCACCTCTGAGAGAGGCCATGCAAGATCTAGCAGGCAATTAATGAGACTTTCAAATCAGTGGATAAATTAGGTGCCAGCAGAGAGGTTGCCAGCTTCACAGAGGGCTCAGGGTGAATGAGAAGGGTGGATGCAGAATAGCAGCACAGCAGGGAGGGATGAAAGGTGTGCTACCCCCTCCCTCACCAGTACAGCTCCTGGCACAAGCATCTACACCTCTGTGCTGTTTAATCCCAGGAGATGCTGTGAGATGCTGTCTGTGTGGCTGGTGTGATAACGAACGATGCTCTGTGCAGGGCTTTGGGTTGTATTACACTGAAGCAGAGTGAGAAAAATACCAATCACCTGTGAATCTCAACGATTGAGGCTGGGAGAGAGCGTGGAATGGCAGAGCCTTTGAGCGCTCTGCCTGCGAGGTTGTGTGTCTTGTTTGGAGGATGCTAAAAGGCATCGCTTGCTGCTGAATCAAGATTTCCTCTCAAACTTGCTTCAGTGGCTTTCCTGTGTTTGCCCCGAGCCACCAGGCAGAGAGCAGGGGTTGTTCCTGGCAGAACAACTTCATCCTCCCTGTCACAAGTGAGGGTGAGACCGCATGGGGTGGGAAGGGCTGCCCGGGGGGGCTGAAAAATATAGTTTCATAGAATTGTCTGGGTTGGAAGGGACCTTTAAGATCATTGTGTCCAACCATTAACCTAACACTGCCAAAACCATCACTAAACCATGTCCCTCAGCATCACATCTGCCCATCTTTTAAATACCTCCAGGGATGGTGACTCCACCACTTCTCTGGGCAGCCTGTTCCAATGTTTGATAACCCTTTGGGTGAATAGGTTCTTCCAATAACGGTGGAGAAGTCCCACAAGAGGAACCCCAGGTACAGACCAAGTGTAGGCAACAAGCCAGAGATGGACTTAATTAACTCATCCTCCACTCTGTGTTACGAAACACGAAGCCCAGGAAGGCACGTGGGGACCAGGCACAGAGGGTAGATGTGTCCCTTCACTCATTCCCCAGCAAGAAGCAGTTCAGGAGCTGCATTGTGAGCAATTAATGAGATTAATGCAAATGGGTAGATGGAGTTATACAACATATATATGCCCTTCACTCAATGACGGACACCTTCTGCTACAGTTTATTTTTCTAGCAATCATCAGTAGCACTAATAATAATTAAATCTCAGAGGCTGTAATGAATAATACATAGCAGCATTCTGTTAGCAAAACAAAAACACTTTAAAAGATTTTCTCCTAAGCTAACATCAGTGCTTATTTCTTGGAATGATTTAATTTTTTTAATGTAGTAAGCACCTTTAAAGTTTGCAGTATTGAAACACAGATAGTTCTGAGCCACTGATGCACAAAAAAAAATCCTGGAAACAATTTAAAGGAAAGCAGACGCCACTAAGCTGATCATTTTTATTTGTGTGTAACTGGCAGAGGCGAGCAGCAGTCACAGCTCCAGCTGGAGCAATGGGCAGGAACGCAGGGGGCTGGGGGGAGGCTGAGGGAGCAGGGTTTGAATCCTTCAGTTTGACCTTGGACACATCGATTGGGGATGAAACTCATCACTTCCCGAAGTTAGGCATCCAGCTGAGGCTGATTAGCGGGGCTTCACAAAGCCAAGGAGAGGACAGCACAGCAGAGAGCAGCGCTTTCCACGAGAGCTTCAGTGGCCAAGGTTAGGTGAAATTATTTGGGCTGGTGTTTTCTGTGTAGGCATCTAAAGTCAGGCACAAATATCTGCTGCTGATCACAAGCCCTACTGCAGTTGCAGTCCCACAAGCAAATAAAAGTCCTTTTGCCAAGAGTGCATCACCTGTTCCTGGAACTGCAAATGACAGCATGTTCCCTCGTACTGCTGTGTTTGCAGAGCTGGAGGAGAAAAATGAACATGTCCAATGCCCCTACTTACACCAGCGTGTAACAATTTGGTCACTCTCAGACGTGCCTCCAAAGGATCATCACTTACAAAGTGAGCCCGTCACGCAGTTATTACTCAAGGAGCAGTGTCTGAAGGCTGAGAGACGCTACATCTGGCCCCAAAAGGGTATGAGAGTCATGTCCCCCAGTGCATTGCACACTCAGACACTGCAAATTCATGCGACAATGGGCCTGTCACTGCTGGACTCACTCCGAGTTAAATATCTCTTCTCCAGTATGCAATATCAGCAGGCAGTACCTGGTAAATGAAGGGGTCAGAAGACCCGGCCATATGTTCTTTTCAGGTACAGAAGGGGTTAATGCATCATATACCATCATATACCAGCTGCATGTGGATGTCCTGCTAATTTATAAGTTGAAATTATCCCAGTTCTAAGCAACCACTGGATTCAAGTCCTACAAGTCTGGTTCTGTGCTATGCACCATACCAGTCACCAAAAGACCAGCCAGAGAGGTCCAGGAGTGGGTGGTTTACTCCTGGGACTCCACCAAATGAGTAAACCAGCTGCAGAGGACAGCAATGCCATTCAGATCAAGAGGGATGGATTGGGAGCTGGCAGCAAATGAATTACAAAAATAGGTCACCTTACATTGTATATTCAGAAATTTCTAAGAGAACATCTTTCAGATGCCAAGGAACAGCAGAACAAAGGTAAATCAGATGCAGGACTCAGGAAAATGATCAGAGCACTTTGTCCAGATTTCAGTGTGACCCAGCTAGTAACCTCCATCACGCTGCTACAGAAATGCCAGTTCAGAGATGGAACTGGTTGGGACAGCCTCAACAGCACTGACTTGTCTTCACTGCTGGTGCACCACTTCGAGACTCTACATCTAAGTTCTCTGGTGGAGTTACACTGTCCAGAGGTTTCCCAGAGAGTCAACCAAGAGCAAACATTAATGTGAACCTAGCCTGAAGAGCAGAGAAGGGAACGATTTTCCTCTCTGATACTAGATCAGAAAACGGAATAGCCTACCAAAAGGAGCAACTGGTTTAATCAGTATAATCAGATATCACAGGGACAAGCACAAGACAAATAACCTGATACCACAGCTACGAGCACGGCATGAATAACACAATACCCTGGCAATGAGCTCAACATAAATAACCCAATACCACAGCAGTGAGCTCAGTATAAATAATCCAATACCATGGTGATTAGCTTAGCATGAAGACTGCAATACCACAGCAATTAGCCTGGCATAAATATCCCCAAATCCCAGCAATCAGCATGGCATGAATAATTGTATCCCATACCAACAACCACAGCATAACTGAGGCAGAAATAAGACAGGTAGAATGGCACTGATATGGGTTTGTTAATACAGCTAGAGGTTTGCACAGCACTATCAGCTTTGGAGCGCTCCCAGTTCGTCCCAGTGCAGCCAGCAAAGCTAACCACTGCAGCCACCCACAAATTCCAGTTAGTGGGCTGTGCACGTGGTATTTCTGGAGGGGAGGAAAACCAGCGGAGGAAATGAGGTGGGTTTTGGGGATATCTTTAAGCAGGTTGGGATGAACCCAGCCCTGCAGCCAATATTCTCAAAAGCACTGGTTCTCCAATCCTGCTCCCAACAAAGTCAGCGAGAGTCACTGCAGTAGAGCGGAGCATCCTCCAGGTACCCCGGGCAGTCCACGTCGCACGGGAGGGATGTGGGTGGATGGGAAGTGGGGGGAAGGATGGGTGCAGTGGGGCAGAGGCTCATTTCTTCCTTCTGGGGACCCTGGCTGTGATACTGCCACAGATCCTCCTCCTTGGCCCTGCCAGTGCCCCCAAGTCCTCCCCCCCATTATGAATTTTGCAGTGTTACCACCCGGCGTCCACTGAGCACGTGAATGGTGAATTTATATGTCAGTCACAAATACATCTTTTTATGCACTCTTAAAAACCAGAAGCATAATTACTAAGGTCAATATATAATGTTTATTTCTTTTATAATAGACATTATAATTTCACTTTAGGGAAAAGAAACTGTATGCATAAAAATAATGACAAATATTAAAGTCGCCAAAATAATGGAACCAGATCACTCTACTAATCCTAAATTTAAATGCATTAACGATCCCTGTAACATTAAAGGTCTGATAAGCCAAATTAGGTTTCTTGTAAGCATAATTAATCTTCTTTTTCAATGAAGATATTACAAGGGAGTTAATTTGAATCCCAAAGGCATTTCTGAAATTGAATTATATAGATAAAGCAAATATTTGACCTTTTACTGATAATTACTATAAAAAATCAACATGCAAATGAAGCTTAGGAAAACCTCTCCTGAAAATGGTATTATTGGGGTAATAAAATTCTTTTGAACCAAAACCCAGTAATTTAATGACTTAGAAGACAGGTAGCCCATACATTCACCTATAATTTGGGAGTATTAAATTACAATAGTGGGGCCTGTGTTTATTAACAAATAATTGAATGGAATAAAACTGATGATTATGTCAAATGTACAGATTATCTAGTTTCATTCATAGGTCATTAAATTTAAAAGACTGCTACTTTTGGTTCACCTCTTCTAAAATTATTTTTTAATGTCATTAAATTATGGTAATATTTATTGTTTTAAATTGTCTTCTGATTAGAAGGTGCTTTTTCCATGGCACTGAATAGGGATATTTTAAAAGACATTTCCATTCAATTCAATGGAAGGAGCATTCAATCCTTTATCACAGACTGAAGCTTATAAAATCTCATGGAGATTGCTGGATGAGATGAGGAAGGCACCACAGCATCTCTGATGATGAGCACGGTACCCACAGGCTGGTGAGGATCTGCAGAGTAAAACAGGCTGGTGAGGATCTGCAGGATTAAACCACAAGTCATCAAACAATAACAAGATCACCTAGGGAAAGCCTTTTTTGCCAAGGTTTTGAATTAAAATGGAGGTTTCTAATGACCAGGAAAACAAATCCATGTGTTTGTACAGCACCTTGTGCAGGGGGTGCTGGCTGCCAGGTGTTGGTCTATCGATTATTGTTGCTTATAATCACACATCTGTTTGGACTCTGTAGTGCAATAGAATAAAAATCTGGGGCAGTTTCTCTGATATCACTGATTCTCTAATATCAGTCTAAATTCTTGTCCCCTTCTGTTAGTTTTAGAGTCTGGCTACTACTTGCCGAGGGGAGGATTTTCATGCAAGGACCAAGTTCTCATCACATGAGCCATCTAAACGCTTCTACTTGGTATGGTGGCTTCATCCTTTTGTCCTTGCAGTTGTCTGAGCAAGGTAGCTTTCCCTGTTGAGGTTCCCCAGCCTTGGTGCTCAGCGAGGAAGCTGCCATGGGCAAGGCAGGACCAAGAGAAGCAGTAAGTGGGCTTTGTTTTGTAGGAGCAGCAAAAAAGCACTGAACTTCTCACAGCTGGGTCACTATTGTTGGCTAGGGTTTTCATTAGCTGGAAAAAGAAAGTACAAGAATAGACCCTTGTCACTGAAGCCACGGCTCATATAACAACTAGGTTGAAATCAAACCTTAGTGTCCCCCATAAAAACAGCACGCTTCCTATTAGCCAACCTTTTGGCACACGAATAGGCCAGGAAGTAAAGGAAATTTTTTCTTATACTTAGCGTTGCTCCATTCAGCCCAAATTTGAGGCCCAAGAAAATGCTAGAACAGAACTAAAGCTGATACTGTAACCATTCTGCCCCTGTTTTCCTGCTAAATTAAGGACTTCAGTCTCCAGACCTGCCAACCAAGAACCTCTCACAGGCAGAAAATTCACTTTAAAAAATGTATAAAGGAAAAGAAATGCTCTGCTGGCCCTGGCTGCACACCAGCTCAAGACAATGCATGTTGTTATGAGCGTGGAAGTATTTCCAGTCGACACCGAGGTGTATGGTGATGAGACCGCTCCGAAGCATCTGGGCTGGATGTGCAGGGAGTAAATGAGCTGCTGTTTCCGAGGTCAGCAAAAGGAATTTTACAGCTTGAACAGTAAGCGATGTCACATCAAGGAAAGAGCAGTTGTAGAGCCATGACTCCCAGAGTTTATTTCCAGCTGTGCCACCGATTCCTCAGCCAACTCTGAGTCACTTAAACGCTGAGTTTCTCAAACATGATCTTGTAATTTGGCCCCTCCTTGATTTTTATTGTTGCTGAGTCAAGCACAAGGACCCCGGAGGGACGCTCCAACAGCTCTCAACATAGATGCTGCTCTGCCGACATGGCGCTTGGTGGGAACTTCTTTCCAGGAGAGCAGCTAGACCAAAAAGATTGCTTTTGTCAAATTTTACCTCCAGATATATCTTCCCTATGCTTGTGTGGCTCCAAGAGCCCCAGTCCCTGCTCAGAAACTGCAGGCATTTCTGTAATGCCATCAGTAACATTTCCCAAAAGCTCAGTATGCTTTGAATGTCCATCTTCAAACTTCTTGAACTGCTCAGTGGTAGGACTGAGTTATCAAGAAGGTCAAAGGAGCAGGTGAAGCTTATGTAGATAGACCTAGGCTCATTTTAAACCAGCCAGCTCAGGTTCCTGCAGCAGTCTAGCAGCACAGCTTGGGTCTCAGTTCGAGGTACAAAAGCCACCTATGTCAGTGAGCACCAAGCAGGCGAGAGAACAGCAAACCGGGAGGTGGTGCAGTCTCTTTGGGGCTGCTGGTTGCCCATGTTGTCAAGCACTTCAGATCCTGGGAGCCAACAAGGCTCCTCAGCCCTTTAGGCTCTCTTGAAATATCTATCTAGGAACACATAATAACCTGCTTTTGTTCAGATCTGGTTTTGACTTAAATTGTGCTGATGGAAGACGGTCTGCACTACCAATTTTAATCTGTTCAAGGTCATCGGAAGCCTGTAGAGAAGCATCATTCCTTTATCGAGAGACTTTTCCGAGACAACATTAGCCAGTCTATTCTATCTCGAGCCCCTAGCCTTTAGATATAATTGCTTTATTAAATGTCACAAATGCTCATTTGACTTAGATGGTGTCTCTCCCTCTCTCTCAAAAAGAGAATGTTAATTTAGACACAGAAAATGGCCCATTTGCTGTTGAATTCAAAGCAAATACTCCATCTCTGACTCTAAACACAGCCTCTTCTGTTGAGTGTTTGCAGTAAGGGACATTTAAATGGCCTGAAACAAAGTCATTTTCTTTGTCATTATTACACTGGAGTTTTCTATCTCTCTGATTAGATTAGAATTGAATCTGGTTGAAAGAAATTGAATTTGTACATTTCCCTAATCATACTATCTTCAAACACTGAACTTTCTAGTACCAATTAGACTGTCCTGATCGGAACGAACCTTCAGAGATGTTCCTATTGATGGGAACAAGGAATGAAAAGCTGTTGATGAAAGTGATGATCGATTGATAAACTGCCACCTGCATAAACACTCTCATGCTCTTTTCAGATGTTTGCATTTGTGGCATCTTCAGAGTTTCTCTAAAGCTGGAGTCTACTGAAAAACATGCTGTTCCACTCTGTATTTGAAGAAATTTCCACCCTTCATTCTTGTGGTCATGGTCAGGGTGGACTTGCTGTGTCGTGGTACCCTTGACTCGCGCTTGGTTGAATTCTGGTATTTTCACCTGGTTGGGCTGGGCAGTAGGAAGCTGGTTCAGCATTCTGGGTCTTGTTAATCTCTCCTGCAAGGAGATAACTGTCCTTGTGCCTTGTGCGCCTCTAGAAACATCATCCAGGATTCTCTTGGACATTCATATCTAAGCACTGCAATATGCATTTGTTGTAACATTTTATTTTCTGGACATAGAACTGTTTCCAAATTGAAAAAAAACCAACATTTTGTACCCCCATGTTTGCCTGTCACCTGCCTTTTTGCACTAGGAACTACCTCTAACTTCAGAGTTAAACATCTCAGCTAAAGATGACAAAGGGCAACTCGGTGACATATCCTCCAGCAGGAAGCAGTGGTAATATATGTGTGCAGGTGTGAGCGTGTCAGCGGCACCCAGGATAAAAAATTATCTTGAAAGCTCAGTGGCACCTCTCAGTGTGTAGCCCCCATCAGCTGTGACCCCACTACAGCATCACCACAAGCAGGAGAAGGGACCAGAGAGAGGGCGGGTGAAAGGAGCAGGGGGAAAAAGGAGGTGGAAAATCTGTTACAGATTAGGGAGTTATCGATGGGAAGCTAATGGCAAGTGTTCAAGGCAAAGGAGATGGTTTCTGACAGCCAACCAGAGTTAAATGACTGCTGAAGTGACGTTAAATTAGGCTGGTTTTGACACAGATGTATTTACCTCTATGTAGGCAGAGAATCACCTCGCTGGGGCTGGAGTTTCTCTTCGAGTGAAGAGTGGAGACATTAAGACAGTTTTAGTGACTGCTCAAATGGAATGTGTTTTTCTATTGAGAAGGGTTGTTTCAAGGAAACATCTATCAAAAAGGAAAAGATTTCGGCAAGCAGAAGCACTGTTAGATCAGAACCCGAGAGATGTAGTGCAGGGTCATTGTTAGTGGAAGAGTGAAAATAAAATAGGAGAACTCCAACTTTGAAACTTTTGGCTTCATTACTCTCCATTTCTCAAACAATCAGAAGTGCCTCAGGTCATCTTTGCACAGGCTTTTTTCGCCGTTTTGAGCGTTATTCCACCGGGGCACTCTCTGCACTCGCTCACGTTTGTGCTGTCTTGTAAACCACCATACTATGGGAAAGGCTCTCCTTCTCCAGAGGCAGACGTAGCCCTGCCTGGCCTGGCTCTTTGGCAGTGTATAGCACAGCAGTAGTGTTTTAAAAAAATAATAACTGTCACAAACCAAATGAGCAGCTAGGCTCCATCTATAACCAACAGAGAGGAGGAAAGGCATTTCAAGGGGGTGACTCACCACGAGATGTGGTTAAGATAAGAGTGCTCGACAGACTTTTCCTCATCTCCACAGACTCCAGAGGAGCATAGATGAGTGGCATAGTGGTAGATGGTAATAATCAGATAAAATGAATCCATTCAAAGTGGCTAATCCTTTCCAGATGGCTCAGGGGATGAATGGAAGTCCACAGAATAGGAGTTTCAGCAAGAAATCGGTGATACCTTTGAACAGCCCTTAGCTTTACAGATTATGGAGGAACATGGGCACTTCTAACGAAGCAGTGTGATGTGGTCTTTGCAATGCCTCAGGGGGCAGGATGCATCTCTGATCCTCCTAAATACAGGCAGGGACAGCTCATTTCTCACAGGAGACTGCTAAGGCAGTGCATCTAGTGCTAGCGAAGCTCCTGGTTCCTATTTATGTATCCAGGCTTGCCACCACTCCAAGGGTTTGTCCCATGGATTCTGCACAGAGGCCTGAAGTTTTCAGCCTATGCTCTGCCTGATGCAGTCACCCAATTTTTTTGCAGGCAGAAAGAGGGAATTCTGCTGCTCAGCTTTCTGTGTAGTGGCTTCTAGTGCTCCTGCTCCATCTGGTCCTGCTTGGAAGGACTGCAGCAGTGCCCTTTGGAGGATAACAAGGATGACTTCTCCTGCATCATACCTCACTGGCATCTATCAAATGATCTCCATGAACAGGGAATTCTCTTCATGAGAGAATTATAGTGACACTCATTTTTAGCATCAAACAGTAGTTTTGCAGAGGCTCCAGCTCAGAAGCTAATGAATGGTTGCTCAAGAAAGTTATTTTTTGCCAGCTGTTGGCAGCAGTTATTTTGCCTTTAACTGTGCGTTCACATGCCTGGGTCTGATAACAGGGGCTGTTTTGGAAAAATGCAGTTTTATGAATAATAAACGGTCCCTTAAAAAAAAAACGCTGTTTTAGATACCAGGAACCCCCAGATCCACTGTTGTCAGCTTTGCAAAGTCTGGTATTCACCAACGCATTCAGCATCCTCCTGAATAATGATAATTCATCTGTGTTCACTTCACTAAACTATCATATTTTATGGAAGAAGTTAATTAAATGGTGATTTGCACTTCCGCTGAACATTAAACATTTAATGCAGATGCTCCAGTCGTTGCCTGAGCTCTAAAGTGGGAAATGGCTTCAAAACTTCATATTTCCTTAAGAGGTTTAATGATGCTAGATCAAGCTATTTGCATACATACATATACAGGCGTATTTTACACCAGCATTTATTACAAACAAACCCAGTTTTCTTCTTACCGTGTTCTCAAGAATACGAGGCGGGACATACAGATTGCAACTGAAGGGTTCTCTCTGGATGATTTGCCCCAGCCACCATTAAATTAATGGGCTCGTTAATGAAAGATTTTCTAGGAAGGCATTAGAAAGGAATAGTTATCTACAGCAGGTCGCCTCTCCTATAATTTAGAAGAAATTAATTGGTAATAAATTAAGAATTCTAAAAATTAATTCTTGTACAGCAGGAGTGGGTCTTATACACATTGCCTTCAACTGAAGTGTCACAGTAAATTATTTGCAAAGTAAATAATTGTTGGGATGGGGGAGGAAGGAGAAATTAATATTAATGTGCATTGGAGGGGATTCCACAGAGGTGAAATGTAAGGCAGCCTTTGGATGGTGTGCAAGGAGTGCTCCTGCTTTCTGAAACATGAATCTTCACAGGAGGGAGTAACATAAAGCACAAGATACTGGTGGGTGTCTTCCATCCCTCATGCTCTGGGTGGCCCTGATATATTACCCTGCTCTTGTCCAAATGGTCCTCTCTGCATAGTCGGGCACATTGAGGGTCAGGCTTTCACTCGCTAAGCAAATAGATGGCTGTCAAACTTTGGTTTGGTTTTGCAGGACTGCAATGAATTTTTTTGTGCAGAAGTGGTGTAGAAGTGGGCTCTTACTTTTACAGAACTTAGCACTTTTTTCTCTATTACACCTCAAAAGTAAAAAAAGATTGGAAGCACTTCAGTTTTGGAATGTGATGTGGCAATGTGTGAAAGTGGAATAATTTTTTTTTTCTTGAAGTTGCATGCTTTCAAGTGAGGGAAAGATGGGGAAAGAGTGGAGATGTTTCAACACATCTTCAAAAGCAAAGAAGTTTCTTTCTCGCCACCCCCAGTAACCATTTAAAAAGGAAAAAGGCAAACTTTTTTTGTAAGTTGTTCCATTAATAACACTGCATCTTCTAAGTGCCAAATTGCTTGGGTCTTTCCCTGCTCCCAAATTTGCACAAGCTCTGTTTGAAATAGAAGAAGCTCTGATTTGTCGTTCTACCCCAGGATTTTCAGATCTAAACTTCTTTTAGCTATTACACAAAAATCTTCCTCTCAAAAAAAAAAAAGGCTTAAAGCAGTTATTGTTGCATATAACAAATGCACTTAGAGTACCAGTTATGCTTTAATGTACATTAATTTTAGATTTGCTGGCCCTTTTCCAACTAAGCCTATGCCCAGAATTTTTTTTAGACTATGAAAAATTATTCACAGATATGCCATGCATTAAGTTAGTAAATGAATATAGGTTTGAATTCAATTTGTTTTAGCAAACTACTGTTATAAAGAGTCTAGTGTAGCATGAATTATTAGCCAGATTTATGCTTAGCATCTGACAAAATGTTAAGCTACATTTTCAAGTATCCACTAATTCTAAATAAAGGCGGAACCGTGCCATTCCTGCATGGCAGTTCCCAATGCCAGCTTCACACTCCATCACATTTTCAACTTGATGCTCTTCCTGCCATTGATATCTCCCATTTCCAGGTGCTTCAGCGCAGGCAGGATTTATTCGGAGCCTGATCCACGCTGGCTGGTCTGTTTGGACAGTGTTATGTGACTTTTCAGAGTCAAATCAACTCAAAAGCGCTTTCTCCTCTGCTCTGCTCGTTCTACACATGCTTCAGGGCAAAGGGCCTGATCCTGGGTCATTCTGGGCACATGAACATGACTCTAAAGGCTCAATATTTTTTGAGGTAAAAATCTCTGCAGCATTTTTGGCCGGGGGAGGAGAGCAGATCCTGACATGTGATGGTCCACAGGAATTGTTATCAGACTGGGTTTGAGAGTGCCTTTTCCCCTGAAAGAGGCAGGGAGAAGCAGAGGAACGGGTGGGTGCTCCCAGGTGTGTAGGTAGACAAGGAGAGGGGGATACACCTGTTGTCCCCTTCAGGGATGTTACTGGTGCAAGAAGCATCACGTCCTACCAGACCCTTCCTTCTCAAAAGGAAAAGGAAGGAAAAAGTGGGAGGACAGTCCCTTATCAGGCAGGAGGATGCTTCTGCCTCCTGCCCCGAGTCTGGTATCAGCCTAAATCCAGGGGGTTTGGCTGAGCTTTCCTTCAAATGTAGACTTTTTTTTTAACCCCAAGACACGGTGTGTCTGTGCTGCCTATTTACACACTATCAATGAATGTGAGCTTGAAGCTTTCTAAAATCCAGAGGGAATGTGTCAGATTCAGGGTTAGGGTGTGGGGACAGAGCTGCTGTCTGTCACAGGCTTTGGGAGGAATGACAAGGCTCGATCATGTCATTGCCACATGAAGAGCCACTGACAGTAGGTTCCCCAAAGAACTTCAAAAAAGATGGCTAGGGTCCATATCCTCCTCCAGAGGTCAAGTTGTACGAGCAAAGCTGGCTTACTTTGCTACAAGTCATGGCAGCTTGGGCAGTAGAAGACAATCCTCATGGTTAACAGCTTCAGTCCTTGCTTGAGACCTGTAAGGAGGAACAATGGTGGATTTATAATAGCCACAGGCGCTATGCACAGGGCCATATCTTCATGTCCAGAAAGGAGCCAGGCAGAAGCATAACACAACCCACACACCATTCACACCATTAAACTGCTCTTATAGTGGGCCTGAACATCTGATTAAACATTCAGCAGGCTGAGCTCAGCCTCACCCTGGAAAGGAGCCACCAGCACATCACACCAGCATTGCAAGATTTACAAGGAGCAGATGAAGTCGAGTCCTACAATAGTTCATTATAATTAACAAAGCTGGAATTGCACTGGGCTTTGAGCTGTATATCAATGCTAAATATCTCATTACCAGTGTAAAATATTTATGTCTCACGGTCTCTATCACAAATGCAGGCTCGCAGTTAGTGCGTCCTGGTCCAGAAGATGAATTCCAAGGAGAAAATGAACTGCTTGGATTAAAAGGCTGGCAGCCCCACAGGATAAAATTCCTTACTGCACATGACCCCAGTGACGGAGGGAGAAAAGACAGCAATGAATGCACAGCCCGGGGCCGCAGAATTATGGTCCATGTAGGCTAAAGCTCTCCACTTTCCCCCCTTTGCTGTCTCTGTAGGACCAGATCAACCCCTGGATTGTCACAGCTGATGGCATTTTGTGCTTTTACTTCATCGAGGGCTGACAGGCTCTTCTGGGTCCAACTTGAGCAGTGGTAGCTATTGTTGGTCCATGAGTCTGAAGCCTGTCTCTGTAGCAGAACCTGGTCTCCCTCCAACCTGAGAGTCTCGGGGAATTTCCAGGTGTTGAGTGGGACATAGGACTGGTTCACTACCCCTGGAAGGGTGGAGGGTCTGCATTGGCCAGGAGCTTCAGTTGGCTCCCTTAAGGTCTCCTTTTCTCTCTCCACTGGGAAGGATGCTCCTGTGCAAGTACAGCCTTCCTCTGGTCACACCATCACCCCGTGTGCCCATCCCCAGCCAGGGCAGGGCTCCAGAGCCACTACGGCCACACGTAAAGGAGAAGTAAAAATTAATCTTTGTTACTTCTTTTAATCTTTTCTCTGGAGAATGGGGGTCAAGTCCTGGGCAAAGGCTTTCACTCGTTTTTGTTGGCTCAGCACAGCTTCACTGAGGGCTTGAATAATTCGGAGGTGTGAATACTGTGCCAGGACTTGGAAGCGCCGCTTCCCTCCCTGCCTCAGGCATCTGTGCATCCAGGCAAGTCTCGGAGGCTTCACTCCCTTCCCCTTCTGCAGATGGAGGCAGATGAGCATCCTCCTTTCTCGTCTTTGCCGGCTGGTGTGGGGCAGAGCCTCGCTCCCTGCCTGCGCTCAGCAACGGGAGCAGCCGAGCCCCAAGCTCCACGGGGACCCCCGGGCTCCACTCTAGTATGAATAAACAATTTTCCCCTCTACTGCCTGTTACTCCAAGTTTGTAAATAATTCCTAGACTCACTACGAAGCTCAGGCATGAAGGCTGAGCCACCCCAGAGACCCAGCAGAAGTGCAGAACGCTGGCAA